>JAFIRS010003411.1:0-137193 GCA_018342105.1 Gonioctena quinquepunctata
ATGTGCGAGTGTTCTATTGGGAGTTGATTGACTTGGGGATTACCTTAAAAAATTCAGTTGATTGCGGGGTGAGTCATCCCTTTTTAATTTAACCGTTTCACTGAAGGCCCCCCCGGGTTTCCCCTTTTCCCGGGGGTTTTATCCCGGGAAATTTTCCAAATCCAAATACATTTCGCCTTGTTTTCAATCCCAAGGAAATGTTAAAATTTCTCCGGAAATTTTGGAAATCCCCCCCACAAAAGTCCGTGCGATCCAATCTGTAGGTTTGGGGGTTCCTTGTTGCGCAAAAAAATTTCGCGTTCTTTTTACCCTCTCCGGAAAACCCCCCTCCCGCTTGGGTGGTTTGGGCCCCTGCACAGAATATGTAGCCTACACCACAATTTTTTTGATAAACAAAATCGAGATCAAATCTTGGGGTTTCCAAAACTAACAAAAATCGGTAAATTAAAGTCAAAATTAAAATTTTGAATCTAAGGTCATTCGTCCAAGTCAATCTAAAGTCGACCCCCCCTTAAAACTCGCAATCTCAAAGTAAATCTAAGGAAAAACCCCCCCCCCCCTGCAAATTCAAGGTCCCGTAGTATGGGGGGGGCCAAACCCAAATCCCCCTCACGTCGGACCCAGGGTGAATAAAATCAGAATTTTCAGTATTTAAAAAAAATTAGGGAAAAATTTTATTTTTCAGATTTTTTGGGATCCAAAATATAATTGCATTGTATATTACTTTCCTGTTCCTTTCTATTATTTTTCTGAAATCACCATTTTTATTGTATACCAAATCCAAATTTAAAAAGGGTTGTTCCCATTGTTCTGAAAAGATGAACAACGGGAATACTTAGGTGGTTTTGAGATTTTGGGGGGTTTCCAACTGAGTAGGCTGGATTTAAGGCAAATTTTAAGGAGGGGAAAAAGTTAAAATTTTTTTTCATTTAAAAAAAAAAATTTTTCCCAAAAATCAATTTAAAATTGAGAGAAATTAAAAATTTAACAAAATCGAAATTTTAATTATTTTACATATTTTTTTCACTGAAACTACTTATAATTTTTTTTTTCCGTGTACCTATAATTTTAGAGATCTGCCACAATTCAATCTTGATATAAATCGATGGTCTAATCATGATTGTTGCAGAAGTTTTGAAATTTGTCAAATTCAATTTCAAAAGTTCTTTATCGTAAAATTGACTAAAATTGACCATTTTTAAAAAAAAAACTTGTTCAATTTCTTATAGAGATATAGTTTTTTGGTTTGAATTATTCGAATAACTGATATTTGAACCACATGACTTGAAATAAAAAAATTTCTCACAAAATATGAAGTTAGACAATTTTGATTAGAAAATTGATCATTTAATAGTTAATTATTTTATTTGGTAAGAAAAAAGGGGGAAAATAAATGAGTCCCTTTAAGCCTAAGTGTCCACGAATTATTTAAATTAAATGTTTAATTAGTACATTTTGTTAACTTTTTCACGCCAACTTTTTCAGAAAAATGCCAATGGAATGAATTAATTATAATAAGATAAACAATACTAAGCAGCAATTTTTATTCAACGCTTCTATCCAGTCAAAGAGGTAATAGAAAAATTGAAGTGAAAAAATGATTTTTAAAAAGTATCGTGTTTACTGCGAACACGATCTTCAAAAATCCATACGATATGGCATTAAAATTACTTTTTTTCATATAAAAGTAATTATAATAACTGAAAATAATTTTTATGAGTTGCGATATCAAAATTTAGAGGCGGCAAAATTGAATAGCCACGGGCGGCAAAATTGAATAGCCTACGGGCGGAAAATTGTAAATCCGCCACTGTATTTATGGATTAAAATGATTTGGAACACTTGGAATTATTTTTTTTTTTGAAAACAAAAGATGTATAACCTATTTTCTCGAATTTTTACACCTCAATTATGTTCCCTCAATCCATATTCTCGAAATCTAAAAGGAAAGAGGCTTTGTTATGTATAATGGTAGTAGATAATCTCAAAAATTATTTTGGTGGGGGAAAACCCATATCGCCGCCTGGTGAAGAAAGCTAAGCTTTTTTCTCCCGAACAAAAATGTTGTAATTCCCGTCCACAACATATTATAGTTTCCTCTTCTGCAGGGCCATTGATGATCAAATGTAACAATGATGTAGTATTTTCAAAGAAAGGGGGTGAATTTATAAGATAGTTTTTTAGGAAGATCGATCATTTCTGATGAATGTTCATTTCCAAAAAAGAATAGAATTTTTCCACTAAAGATACATTCCTACCAGCTTTTGGGGCTGATCCACAGATGGCACTACTGGAACCCGTCTAAAGTATCTTTAGACAATGCCGGAACCATTGTGACAATGCCGGAACTCTGTATAAAAGTCCAAAGAAATATGTTCAAAGATGTGTTGAAAACAATGGAATAATCACGGAACCACGATTTACTTGATTGTTTAAAATACGTTAAATCCTGAATCGGGACTGTTTCAGGCGTCCTTTATGCGAAAGGGAATTTATTTTCGAGGGGGGTATATTGGCGAAACACTATAAAATTTTTCTTTCTGTTTTCAGAAAATTTCCAAATAAGAATCTCAGTCGCATTGTATGGGGAGAAAGAAGATATTGGTCGGACCATTGCGAAGTGTATCCTTAGACAAATGGTCAGACCCAAGAAATCAGTTTCAAAAATCGCGGTGCCATCTATCGCAACCTTTTCACGGGGGGGAAAAAATTTTTCGGAACTATAAGAAGTAAAAAGGAGGATTTCTTTTTTCATTTCAGCAGCCAAAAGGGTTGGCAATCGGAAGAACAGGGTTGAACTGTTCCTTTGTTAGACTGGAGAAAAATGTGCCTTTTAGAAGTTTGTTGGGAATAATGATCGGGGTTGAAGGGTCTCCGAGTATTGGAATTACAAGAAGAACAACAGGATATTTTCTTTCGTATTGGAAAGAAAAGGATTGAACTTGCATTTTTTCCCGAGAAAAATGTTGTTAGAATAACTTGAGAGGTCGGATACCGGGAAACAAGTTCCCTTTTGATTAATGATGAAGGAATTGTAATTTTTATTTTTTCGTTATAATAATATTTTTTATATATATATATATATATATATATATATATATTTTATATTGACTCTTCTTCATCCTTCGTTCAGCCTGGAGATGCTCGGAATGTGTGTTAGAAATAATAATGATCGGGGTTGGGAAAATCTTTTTCAGGGTTTGTTCTAAATTATTTTAATTTGGGGAAAGTAGATTCTCGGTATCTTCATTGGTTTTGAAGATTTCGAGTACAAAAAGGTTCTTCAGTTTGAGTTTCTGATAACCTGATGTGAGAGCAGTGCCTAGAGCTCGGATGAAAGAAACCCTTTTTTGGAAATTATTTGGGGATATCTGACGAGAGAACCCATTATGCCAAAAAAACAAAAGTTATAGGTACCCCTTCCCATTGACACCTTTGGCTGAATGATTGTACTAACCCGGTAACAATATAATGAATATTGAAAATAAGAATATCGAAACAAAATTCCGAAAAGCTATTACTTTTTTATTGACGAAATATTTTTCTCCGTATTGTATGTCAACTGGAGGTTCCCTTTGACTAATTTATATATTTCATGTTCAAATATGATTTCGCATATTTTTTCATTTGGAGAAATAAAAAGTGTTCTATCAAGAGTAAAAAATGGTTTGAATTTTCGATGGTTGACACATTTTCCCCATATAGGAAATTTTATCATTCATGCCCCCTAATATGACCTCCTATTTTCTCTGAACCCAAAATTTAGATAAAAATTTTAAAATATAGTAGATATTTTGTTTTTCAAAATGGTTGCTTGAAGGGTGTACCAGAAGTGCTTCCCCAAAAAAAAACGGGTCCCTACATTGGAATATCAGATAATAATTGATAAAGAGAGTTGAGAGGATTCGAGTCGTGCAAAATGAGTGTTCGGTACCACTTCAAAGTATCATCAGGAATAAGATGATTTTCAGACACTTGTTTAATCTGATTTTTTTGGATTCCGGGCTGGTTTTTCTTCCCCATTGAATAATTATTTGCATTTCACGTTTTATTTTCGGATCTCTGGATGCCTTCATTGTTGAGGTTGATACCTTTTTAAACGTTACCAATCATCCAAGAAAAGGGTGGAAAATGGGATTACAAAGTTCTGTTATTTTTCAAAGGACCCGCGCATCAAAAATTGGCTCCTCTGTGAATTTGTCTCGAATTCTTCAACATTGCAGAACCGTGATGTTCCATTGTACCCCTCAACTCAACAGTTTAGATTATATAGGGGCTAAAGATAACTTTTCCAAAATTTCAAATGGCCATTGTAAAGGGACTTTTTTATATAAACAAAATCAGATGCATCGATTGTTCATAACCCTGATTCGATATACTATAAAGAACAATGATTCCTGCACGTACAGACGACACACAGGGTGAATCTAAAATAAACAAGTTTTTCAGTGATTTCAAAAAAATTGAGCGGTGAAATTTCATTCCTTTTCAGATATTTTTAGGATACCAATATCAACCGTTTGGGATGATATTAGCACTCCTGTGTGGGGATGCGCGTGGGTTAGGGTCCGACTCATGATCGAAAGGTCGAGTTCGATTCTCGCCAGGCAGAAATTTTCTATTTAATTTGAGAGAATTAAATGTTAAATTTCGGGGCCGAGGATGGTCCTCGACGATTCGCTGTTGCGTTCAAATTAAGAGGTGCTCCTAGGGGGTATGGATTAGAACGAGGCCTACCCAAACACTATGAAATGATACATAAAATACCTAACTTGTACTGGCCGAATGACGAAATGTCAAAGCCATTAAAAAAAGCATCTCCTGAATTAAACTGACATATCTATTATGCATTTCTCATGAAACTGCACCAGTCCCGCTTATTGCTATATCCAAATGCCTGAAATTTGAAGGGTACAAAACTCCCGTTCATAGAGAAAGATGAACAACGGGGAAAATCATTAGGGAGGTATTTGATATTTATGCAGTGGATTTACTAGGGAGGTTTAGTAGGCTGGAGCCTAAAGGGGGCAAATTTTAAGGGGCGGCAAATTTAGTTTATAAATTTTATTTCGATTTACAAATTAAAAAAAAATTATTATACACACAAAAATAGAATTTCGAAATTGAGAGAAATTAAAATATTTTTAACAAAATCGAAATTTTATTATTTTTACCTATTTTCTCCACTGATAACTACTTCATTTTTTTTTTCCGTTCCAATAATTATGAGATCTCCTTACATAATCAACTTGATATAATATCGATGGTCTAATCATGATTGCTGCAGCAAGTTTGAAATTGTCAAATTCAATTTCAGAAAGTTATATCTTTTATCGTAAAAATACTGACTAAAATTGACTAATTTTATTAAATGAAAACTTGTTCAATATCTTATAGAGATATAGTCTTTGGTTTAAATTAATCGAATAACTGATATTTGAACTACTACGACTTGACAATAAAAAATCCTCCACAAAATATGAAGTTAGACAATTGGTGATTAGAAAATTGATACATTTAATCCAGTTAATTATTTTTTTAGGTAAGAAAAGTTTGAAAATCCAAAAAGAGCATGCCTTAAGGCTCATGTCGTACACGAATTATTTAAATTGAATGTTTACATTAGTACACTTGTTAACTTTTCACAAAAACCAACTTTTGAGAAAATGCCAATCGGAATGAATTAATTATAATAAGAAAACAATTTCTAAAGCAATTTTTATTCAACGGCTTCTCTCCAGTCAAATGAGGGGTATTAGAAAAATTGAATGAAAAATGATTTTTCGAAAGTTATCGTGTTTACTGCGAACACGATCTTCAAAAATCCATACGATATGGCATTAAATTACTTTCTTTTCATATAAAAAAATAATTAATCATAACTGAAAAAATAATTTTTATGAGTTCAGGATATCAAAATTTAGAGGGCAAAATTGAATAGCCTACGGGCGGCAAAAATTGAATAGCCTATGGCGGCAAATCTGTTAATCCGCCACTGTATTTATGGATTAAAAAGATTTGGAACTACTTGGAATTATTTTGTTTTGAAACAATAGATGTATAACCTATTTTCTCGAATCTTACACCTCATTATGTTCCCTCAATCACATATTCCTCGAAATTTAAATAGGAAAGAGGGCTTTTGTTATGTATATATCACAATTAATTATTTTGGTGGGTGGATCGATCCTATATCGCTGCCTGGTGAGAGATGCTTTCTTCTTCCCCGAACAATAAATGTTATAATTCCCGTACACAACATATTATAGTTTCCTCTTCTGCAGAGACATTGATGATCAAATCATTGTCTAATACAATGATCAAATGTAACAATGATGTAGTATTTTTCAAAGAGAAAGGCGCGAATTTCATTAGATTGTTTTTCAGGAAGATCAACCATTTCTCATGATGAATGTTCATTTCCAAATAGAAAAAAGAATGGGATTCTTTTCCACTAGCCATATGATACATTCCTACCAGCTTTTGCGTCTGATCCACAGATGGCGATAATGGAACTGAACTCAGAATAAAAGTCCAAAATACATAATTTGTGTTGGAAACAATTGATATAATCATGAGAACCACTATGATTTACATTGATTGTTTGAGAAGTTCGTTGAATCTGAATCTAGCACTGTATTCAGGCATCCTCTTATGCGAAAGGTAATTTCTTTTCGAAGGGAGGTATTGGCGAAACACTATAGAGTTTTCTTTTCTGTTATTCAGAAATCCACAAATAAGAATCTCAGTCGCATTGTATGAGAGAGAAAAAAGATAGTTGGTCAGACCATTGTCCAAAGTATATCTTTAGTCAATGGTCAGACCCAATAGAAATCAGTTTCATATAATATTGCGTGCCATCTATCGCAACTCTTACACGGCAGGGAAAATTATTCGGAACTATAAGAAGTAACAGCAGGTTGTTTTCTTTGCATGTCAGCAGTTCACAAAAACTATTGGCAATCGGAAAGAACAGGGTTGAACTCGTCTTTTGTTAGTTTGAAGAAAAATGTGCCCTCTAGAAGTTTGTTGTGAATAATGATCGGGATTGAAGGGTCTCCTTGAGTATTCGGAATTACAAGAAGTAACAGCAGGATGTTTTCTTTGTATTTCAGCAATTTACAAACAGAGATTGGTATTCGGAAAAAACAGGATCGAACTTGCCATTTGGTGGGCTGCAGCAAAATGTGTGTTAGAAATAACTTGAGAGGTGTCAAGGGACACCCGGATGGAACGAAGTTCCTTTCGATTAATTAGTGAAGGAATTGTAATAATTTTTTTTTTCAAGTTATAATAATATTTATATATATATATATATATATATATATATATATATATATATATATATATATATTTCTGTCTATTCTTTCGTACACGTCATAGATGCTCGGGACTTTATAAACAAACAGTGTATATATATATATATATATATATATATATATATATATATATATATATATATATATATACTCTCTCGACTCGTAAAACACAACAGCGTATAGGTTAGAACACGCACGGCTTGCAAATATATAGCATTGATATTGTAATATTAAAATATAAATTTGCTTTTAAATTTATTAAAGTTATGACGCGTACACTTGCTTGAACACACAATAATGGAGAGATTATAACGCGTATGGTTAGGATAATAGTAAAGAGAGGTTATAATGCGTACTTGCTAAAAAATACATAAGCATTTATTATTGTCTGTATAAAATCTCTACTTACCTAACTCCATCAGCAATATCCGGAACTTGCAAAAACACTGTCAGGATTCATTATTGCTTATTATTTTTATTATTTATTATGTACAAAAACCTGTATACACTCAACAAAATAATCGTCCGACACCATACTGTTCAATGTGAAATAGAAAGACGAAACGAAAATAACTGGCTTGCTTTCTATGAGAGAGAGAGAGAGAGAGAGAGAGAGAGAGAGACAGACAGACAGAGAAACACGCGCACGCCGCACGGCTTATAACCATAGCGAAAGTCTCGTTACAACTTTTGGTCCTCAATTTATTCCGTCTAGCCCTCTTTCTCGGTGAATTTGCTCGGATTCTTTATATATTGCAGAACTCTTTGATGTCTCCATTGCACCACCGCTCCAAACTCAACAGTTTATATTATATAGGGTGCTAACTTTTCCAAAATTTCAAATGGCCATTGTGAAGAGACTTCTTTGATATATAAACCAAATCGAGTATGCATCGATTGTTCATACGGCCGATTTGAATATACTATATAGAACAATGATTCCTGCACGTACAGACGACACAGGGTGAATCCAAAGTCAGAAAGTTTTTCAGTGATTTCAAAAAAATTGAGCGGTGGAATTTCATTCATTTTCAGATATTTTTTGGGATACCAATATCAATTACGATTGATGATATTAGCATCTCCTGAATTAAACTGACATATCTATTATGATTTCTATGAAACTGCACCAGTCCTGCTTATTGATATATCCAAATGCCTGACATTCTGAAAAGTCGGTTACAAACGCGATCGATCACGATGAAAGTTCATTCAGCAGATACATAAAATATACAGGGTGGATCTAAAATAGTGTCCCCACTGATAATCTCCTTTGAAGTATTTATGATTGATATTGATGTCATTGAAGCACTTTCAGAAATGCATTCTGGTCGAACACATCTGCCGAAAGATTTTGAACAATATTATAAGTGAATGAAACTCCATCTACTACGATAAGTAGAACAACTCAAATGATGGTAGAATAATCTCGAGAAATATTGCAAATGATTGAAAGAGAAACATTGATTCACAACAAAATAGGAAACGAGATATGCCTATATTTCAACGATAGGAAATCCAGAATTATTCAAGTTTCGGTGTTCAGATGACATCCTGTTGAAAACCTTTGGCTCATCGTCGGACAACTGTCAAATGATCTTGATTGATGATGTATTATATCACCTACTTCAAAATCAAAACTGTGGAATTCCTTTGAACGGAAAAATAATATATAACGGAGTTCCAATGAACTCAAACGAATGATGACATGAACAGCGTACAGAAAAAGATGATAGAGTCAGAACACCTGATCAATTTGTCCCTCTCTATGTTCAGCATCCTCTATATGGATGAGAAGGGTATTTGATGGAGACCTTATATACTGTCTCATGACGTGCGTAGCCAAGGTTCTAGATAACACATGGGTACAATATCCAAGGGTCCTGACTCCAGTTTTACAAGTGCAATAATATTCAGATATAACATCGTCAACACTATTGATTTGTTCAATATTCTCTACATTAGCTTCGAATGCTATGAATAATTGATATTTGGTGGCATTACGGAATCTTGAATCAACTGTCATTCGTAAAAATCCGCGCTCATTCGTATTTGCATCCATTTGAAATTCATTTTCATCATGATGATCTTCAGTATCTTGTATATACGAAGCTGCCAATTCTACCTGGTATATGCCAACAGTTATATCTCGTACCAACTGTAAATCTGGAAAGATAAGTGCCATGTGAAGTGGAATGAATAGAGGAATATTAACGAGTTTTTCATAAGATTCAATATGAATTAGATTCAGGTGAAAATATTTCTGAATAAACGTTGAATGATATTCACTGATCCATATACTTCCATTTATCATGATTTTAATGCTGTTCTTCGATAGTTATATGTTAGTTTCATCTAGTATGGCCGTAAGTTCAAACTTGTTGAAGGACACAACGCAAACAAACCATCATCGAGCTTGTAACACCTATAGGTTTTTTGTTTACGTTGTGTCTCACTTCAGCCAGAGTTCTTCGGACCTTTGGCTGGTTGACTACTCCGTACTGATGAGGGCCAAGAAGCCTGAAACCGGTATGCGGATTGTTAGGTGAACACGACATAAATTAAACATAATCGAGCTTATCAGAAAGAAACATTTGCATTCAATGTCCATTGATATTATATGGAAGTATGCATGGATTTTCAGGTGAATATCATTCAACGTTCTGCGTGGTATTTGCCAGGAAAGTAGTTGTTTTTCACCTGAGATCTACCATTTTCTGGTTCAATTTTATATTGAATCCTTTATGTGAAGAAAACCGTTTAATTCGATTTTTCAACTGTAAATCTAATCTTGAGAATTTATTGAAATGATCCTGTCTGAGTAATGTCCACTGACCACGTCTCATATTTAGATTCTCTGTTTCAACTCTGGCTTGAACTACGTTGGCTCTTTCACTTTCCGACATTATATTGGGTGATTCTAGGTTTGCATCTCTCATTTGAATGAGCAGATGGTACTTATTCATTATCGCACCTGCTATTTGTAGAAAACATTTTATATTTTTTAATATGATGTGTATCAATTTTGTAATAAAAAAATTTGAACATTGTCTTCAAATGACCATTCCGTGCCTCAACTATCCATCTAGTATTTGTAATGATTATGTGTTGACTTCGTGAGTAAGTAGTTGTCTCTGTCCTCGAGGTAGAACTGAAGGCATTTCACATTGAATGTCGATATTCTGAAAAAGGAAGAGCATCTCGGTAGTCCTATCTACAATAAAAATATCACCTGGATGAAACCATCTCCTCATTTGGTTGACATCTAGACTCAATTCATTCTGCAGTATGCGTGCTTCATTATTTCCCGAATCTGCGAAATATGGGCCTTGAATATCCAAAATGTAACCATCAGTCCTCAAATTAGGACTGTTTTCATTGAATATCTTCCTTGATTGTGGTGATACCCGAAAGATGCAACTTTTGTCGATGTAAAATAAGTACCATCTATATAAACTATTGCTTTTGCATTGGTTATGAGTTGTACAATTGATCTGCAAAACACTAACATGTTCTATAAATTGTTCTCTTGCTATTGCGGTAAATCCTGTATTATCGGGTACGAAACGAGTCATAAAAGATTCTCGCAGTTTAGTTATCACTGAACTTGTTGCCTGGCGGCTTGATTAATTGAATATTATGGTTAAAAATTTATCAAAAATACTTTGTTGGAGTTTGCATAAGAATGCCAATGAATCTTTTTTAGAAATATGTCTCTCACCTCTATCTGGTCTTGGTACAGATAAACAATGAATATATAAGTCACCAAACTGTTCTTTGAGAGCGAAGGAATGAATTGGGAAATTTTTCATCAGAAGAACTATTCCTGTTTACGTAATCCAATTTACGGTCAGCGGCAGTTCTGAGTTCGTTCAAAATGATTGAAGTTCCTGACCTTTCAGAGCGTAAGGTCTATTGATATATCTTGAGCCTATCTGTAGGATAGGAAATGAAAACTCACAATCATCAAGATTGATTCTACAGGAATGGGTATTTTCTGGATATACAGTGTCCGTTATAAAGTTTGCTACATATGAGAAGAAGATTTGTTATTGAAATTTCTGAAAATTCTAATAGCGGTTCGTTTCTGCATGTCTGACAACTATAAAATCCGTTGGGACTTATATCACGTGAACTCAGATTTGGCCGAAATTTAAAAAAAAAATTGTCTCTGGTGCCGCAAAATGGGTCATATTGACAAAATATCGAAAAAATTTATCAAAAAAATGTGTTTGGAATTCAACGAGGACCTCATGAACCAATTTTGATCCAGATTAAAGAAAACAAAAATACCATTTTATTCCTCTAGCCCAACTATGAAACATTCTTGTTTTATCTGGAAACAGCTTTAATAACGCGCTCCTCATAAGTTTGGGTCAAAATCAATCAAATATTTGTGAAATAGAGATTTTGATGGAGATCAATTATGAAAACACGATTTAGTCTTGTCACTAGGTGTAGGTCATACCGTTTATATCAATGCACATGAGCTTATTCAATATTCTCAAACCGTTAATAAAATTCTAAAGCAACTAACATTTGTAATTGGAACTCAATAATACATGATTCATCCTGAGTGAATGTAGTAATGTTTAGGTGGGTGTGAAAAATAAAAAACTCCAATGAACAAACAATGTACAAATTTTCAATATTCTACGTGACCACCTTCGCGCCTCTATACATAAAATTGTTCTGGAAAATATTTGGCGGCGAACATTCTCCAAAATAGTTCTGTTGATCAGTGCTGCACAATCTCTTATTCAAATTCTGAATGTTCTACATTTCAAAATGGGCGTTATTTATAAACATTGCTTTTCAGGTTACCAATATTAAATTTAGCAAGGAGAAATAATGTATTATTAAGTGGTAATTACAAGTATTAGTTGGTTTGAATTTCATTTACGGGTTGAGAATATTGAATAAGCTCATGTGTAACAATATACAGGGCATGACTACACTAGTGACAAGAATAAATCGTGTTTTCATGATTAATCTCTCGCAAAATGTCTATTCCACAAATATACGATTAGTTTTGTCCCAAACTCTATGTGATTCAGGCTATTGAAGCTATTTCCAGATAAAACAAGAATGTATAATGCTTCTTAGTAAGGGTAGTAGGAGATTTAAGCTGGTTCTGGGTCTCCCCACCACTATGACGTCACGTGTGACCTTGAATGGTTGCAGGTGTGCAATGTGTGTGTGTGACCTTGAGATTTGACTTTGAGATTTGTCATTGAGTTTTGAATTGGGTTTTGTCGACTTTGAGAGTCGACTACAGTTTTGACCTTGAGTTTGACTAATTCATACTCAAGTTTTGACTTTGAGATTTGACCTTGAGTTTTGATGTTGGGATTGTTTCGGCAACCTAAAGATTTGATCTCGATGTTTGTTTGACCTTGACTAAAGTTGTGGTGTAGGCATACATATTCTGTGGAGTCATGATCTTCATGAATCCTCACACTTCCAAGCGAGGAGGACATTTATCCTGTGAGAGAGCTAAGAGTGAACTAGGAGTATTGATGAGTGTGTTGATGGTCAAGTGCGCAATGACCTTCACACTCCATCTACGGGAAATGGGGTGGGATTTCCTATAAAATGTTGGAGTCGTTGATGAGAAATCAGATGTTAGATAATATCATCAGAGTAAATACAGAGTACGAGGAGTTTCTCAATTCAGTGAGTGTATTTTTTTATAAGGTGAAATAATCTATATTTTTTCATACAGTCTTACTATGTCTTTTCTTCCAAAAGTTGTGGATTTGAAGAGAATCAATTCTTCAATAATTGAAAAGAGGGTGGGAGCTTTTGAACAAAGACCAATATCATCATTACCCATCGGTAAAGCTTTCAACATAATTGGTATGACGATTTGTATAACCCGATATGGGAGATCTATTCTGATGACATTACGTGATGATAATGATACTTTATTCAAATTCAAAAAGTATTTCGGATGAATTCAATACGTACGATATCAGTTGCATAAATGCTTCAGATTTCAAATATACAATAACATATTTGGGTCCACAAGTAGCAGGGAGTTTGAGAACTCGACCTCTAGTAGAATTCAACTACATTAAATGATAATATTGTTTATATGTTGATAGTTAGGATATAGTGATTTTATGTTGAATATAGATATTTCTCCATTAAAAAATAACATTCAGCGTAGAAGTAATATATTTGGAGCATCACATTTTTCTCATGAGAGTAAAATTATTTGAATATCAATGGAATATATTAACAATTCTTTTTTCGTTTCAGTTTTCAATATGTGGATGCATTACTCGAGTCAATGTTGGACGGAAGCCGTGACATCAATACAGCCATTGAGAGATTGAACTCCTACTTGAATGCTTTGAGTCAAGATGTCCTCCATGCTACAGCTCATGATTTGAATGTTTGCTTCGATGAAGATGAAATCCAAAGATGCACTTTTATACGAAAAGTACGTCAAGGGTACAATACTTTGTGAGGAATTCAGTCAAGGAGCCTTGAACTTGCAACAATTCTGTGAAGAAATGATCAAATTGATCTGGGAGGATTTCTCCACACCCTTTACCATTCCTACCTGATGACATCATCGAGAAATATCAACTATATGATGAATATGATGATGAATATGATCATGTAGATATTTGATATGAAATAAAACATATATTTACAAAATCTTTTTTATTTATTTTTCCATTACATCATAAACATTATTGATATACTTAAAAATATTCAGATATAGTACAAAAATAAAATATTGAACATTTCAAAATGAATTACGAACAGAGCCATCCAATGCATTGTAAGTCAAGAAGGTGTCATGTATAATGAGTGCATAGACTTTGGTGTTGGCTGGAAATTTAGTTTTTGTTTCAAACTCCAGCTTGATGTCCACTGTAGATGATTTTGTGGCACTCGGTTGATGTGAGCAATCAATGATAAATAGGGGATTTTGTTGAAATTCTTCAAGGTCCATAGTTCACTCATATCTTTTTCATAATAACTACGTTGAAAGTCCTCGTATGCATAGTAAGCTGACGAGTATAGTTTCCTATCAAAGTCCAGATTCCAACGCTCATATGGGTAGACTTCAGAGTTCAAATACACTCGGATGTTATTAATGTCTGCATTAATGAATTTAATCACATCCGATGTTCTGTTTTCAGATGCGTTGGTACGTTGAAAACCAATAATTATGAAGCGAGGTGTTTCCAAAGTGTTGGTTGTTTTATTGCCCATATGTCTGAAGATGCTACGCAATGAGGGTAATTCATAAAGATCCCACATACGATAAGCTCAACTTGATTTTGATTCAGACCACTCTTATTTATTCTACTGAATAATTTAGCTTCTGCTTGTCATCGGGCACAACATGTTTTATTTTCCATTCAATCTTTGTAATTTCCAAAGAGGCATCAACGTCTCCAATATATGAATTCTTGAATGAGCGAGCTATAATCAAAATCAGTTCTTGTTTTGCATTCAGAATGCTCTTCTTATAATCCTCGGCAAAACCCATCAAATATTTTAGAGGAAGTTTTCCACTGAATAAATGACTGGGTGCATCAATGATGTGTTGTTTTGTGTCGGAAAGTCCCCATCCAGTTGTCAAAAGCATGTGAGAGTGTGATTGACCAAATGAAACCATATTCTTCATTGTGGATGTTATGCCTGGTTTTCGAACAACGGCAACTTGCTCACCACCCATTTCATAGCGGATCTCATCGAAGAGGAATGCCAAAGCATTGTTGGAAAGATAGCATACTTTGTTCACTTCATTGGTTTGAATTTTCCCCTCAATGTAAATGAAACTGTCGGCAATGTCCAGTATTACATCTTGATTGTTGATTGCAATTGAATTTCATCTGAATTCTTGAACAATGGTGATCCGTACGGTTTATAGGTATGCTCGTGCAGACTTATGAGAGAATGATCGACCACTGGTTCATTGAAAATATTCAACTTGTCACTGTTTGCTTCGAGTACCATTTTATTGTCGAATTCTGAGCCCAATAGATTTTAGAAAATTAAGATCTCTCGCTGACAATGTATGTCTTTGCCGTTCAGCATACACTTGTGGAATGACATTCTTCCTGGCAAAGCTTTTCTTTTTGACGATATTTGATGGATGACGATCTTTAATAGGTGAAAATATTTCGCATTCACTGTTTTGTCGTTTGTTGTAGCAAAAACCCATTACATTCGTTATTGTTATTTCTTCAATT
The DNA here is from genome assembly GCA_018342105.1 of Gonioctena quinquepunctata. Taxonomy (NCBI): domain Eukaryota; kingdom Metazoa; phylum Arthropoda; class Insecta; order Coleoptera; family Chrysomelidae; genus Gonioctena; species Gonioctena quinquepunctata. Next base: position 15,539 of record JAFIRS010003411.1, read on the forward strand.
CCAATATAACAACTATTTCTTCCACACTACCGAAATCAATGAGATTATTTCGATGATCCAATATGCGCAGAGTAATGTTGTCGATGAACTGCGTCCTTCCGGGCTGATGGGCATATAAATAATGTTGTTTGGCTCTTTTGTTATATTATAACCCGGCTCAACATCAACATCGAATGAAAAAAGGATACGGTTCTCTTCGTCATTTATGTATGACCCTGAAATGATGTTGCAATCCAATCGAATGAGTCTCACGGGTACAATATTCACAGGAGATGTAGATTCATGCATGCGATTTGCACTGAATTCTTTTTACTCGAATCCCAACAGGGATGCTATTGAGTTTTCATGTTTCAGGTTCACCACATATTTTGATTGCATCATACATTTGAATGTATTATTGTTTGCTGGAAGGCTGAACAATTCATCCAGTGTGGTGTCATCATGTTTCGCGCCATGAAATACGTGGAATTCAAGTTCTCGTTGGATAACAGCATTTATTTCTTCTATCTCATATGCGCCACTTGGTATTTCTATATTATGTATCGTACTGAGTGTTGTTTCCCCTAAAGGGATGGCAACAGTGATCAAGTTGTTCTTTTCCGTGATGTTGTGGATTATGTTGCATCCATAGAATCCCAAAAGCCCCAATCCATAACGGCTATTCTTATCCAGCTCAATGGGTGGGTAGAAGTATGCACTCAAGACACTGGTTCCAACAGCTTGTAGCTCGAACTTTCGTGACATGACTGATTGCATTCATATGATAACAAATCATTTTATTGTTGTTCACAACACATGTGATATAATTTTCTTCGTTTCCTCGGCGGCATTGTGTGTCCCAATTCAACTTGATTGTTATTGGCGCCAATATTACAATCATCGATGGTGCAATAACATCAAAATAGTTTTCGAGGTATGGGTCCGTCATTCACATCACTGGAATTTGATGTTCCAACAGTTGCATTGTCCATATGATGTTCATAGCAGTATTTATATTTTAAAATATCAATATCCTCTTGAAGGTGTTTGGGAAGTATTTCATAAACCGATGCGATTTCATTAGCTGCACAAGAAATCATGACCTCTTTGGGCATATCTGCAAGTTGACCTTTACTCATTTTTTTCAAGCTGCGTAATCTTGAATATGCGATGAGGGAATGCCCCATTCTCTTAATAGCCCCTCGATCCATTTCTGGCGTGAAATCCATTTTAGTTTTTTCGGGTGATTGGAAGAGAGAGAAACTTCAAGCATAAGTGTCCACACACAACTGTATTGTATTTCTGCTCACGTTCATAATTATACATGATTTTTTCGACTGCATGTATACCTTTCCGGAAGTAATGGACCAACTCCACTGGTGGGGGTAAATCTCCAAAACTGTCGAAATATGTTGCAACTATATCAGCCCGTGAAACCAGAAATGAACGAGGAAGAAATGTTAATCATATAAATATGGACTTAGCAACAATTCTCGAGTGGGGATCTAATAACTTGGTAGAATTCAATGCAAACAAAACACAAGCTTGTCTTTTCTCTAGAAAAGCCGATCTCACTGTGCATAACATAACTTTGTCAGGAGTAACCATACCACTGAAGTCATCCATATCGATGCGTGGTATTACTATCAGCAATAACCTTTCCTGGGAAAATCACGTGAGGTCCATTGCCAAAAGTGCATCCCAAAAACTTGGTTTTTTGTTTCGTGCCAAGAGCTATTTCACCCCCACTCAGCTGCTTATGATCTACAAGGCACAGATCCGACCTGTCCTGGAATACTGTTCCCATATTTGGAGCGCGGCACCTAAACATATCCTGAAGCTATTGGATTCTGTCCAAAAAAGGGCAATTCGTCTCGTCGGTGATGCCTCGCTTACAAACTCGCTCACTTGCCTGGAACACCGTAGAAAAGTTGGCGATTTGTCTCTATTTTATAGATATTTTCATGGGCGATGCTCTTCTGAAATATCAACAATCGTTCCTGCTTTGGCAGTCTCTTCGAGATTAACCCGTCAAGTTCAGTCATCACACCCCTCCGTGGTCACTTTGGAGACCTGCAGAACATCACTTTCCAAAGACTCGTTCATCCAACGAACAGCGAGGCTTTGGAACTCATTGCCTAGGGAGGTGTTCCCCGAGGCATACAACCTCCAGAAATTTAAGAAGAACACCAACTCATACCTTATTTCCCTTGGTTCCCACGATGTTCTCTGAACACGATCGTGGTCCTGAGGCTGGCAAATTATCACGCATGAACACACCACAAAAAAAACTCCTCCATTTTCCTGTATGCCACCCAATGTGTTCCTCGACCGCTGAATCCATCCAAATTGATGATGGCTGTTTCATGATTACGTGGTCCTGAGGCTGGCAAATTATCACGCATGAACACACCACGAAAATGTGGAATTTTCAATTGTTTGGCATAATATGTCAGATCGATATCTGTGAGAGGTTTGAGAGGTAGGGCATCAATTAGTTTTTTGATGTATATGGTTTGAGGTAGATGCCGAGGCCTTTGCGATATGGTTTCAAGAATATACCACTACCCTTTTTTCCTAAAGCTATCGCCTCCATCTTTCTGTTATGATGTTTAATCTCTTTCAGATCATTTCTGCTCGCACTTGCCGAATTTATAGCTCTGCTTATACCTGCAGCAGCACCGGCCAAACTACCCAATGCAGACAATCCGGCAAAAATTGGTATCAATGGTAAAATTCCACCAATTTTTGGAATAGGTATTATGCGAGGTGTGCGAATTTTTTTCTTTCCGCCTGCTGCTTTCAAATATTTACGTGCTGCTTTCAACGCCATTGTCGTGGCCATCTTTCTATTGTTCGTCACGAATCGATTACCTCCAGCTTTATGTAATTCATCCCGAACTTTTCGTACAATTCCTGCTCCGAATGCTACTTTTCTGATTTTATTTCGCCCATTTTTTTTCGATGATTTATTTTTTCTCCTTCGTTTGGAGTTGTCTACATCACAACCCATACCGAAACGCCTTTTTGCCTTCATTATGTTGGTGACGAGTAGAGCGGCTGCTCTCTCACGAATGCTTGCGTCCTTCGATTTGACCCTATCCCAAGCACTGTATTCAAGTTGTTTGTCTGCTTTATGCCTAGCTTCAATATCGTCGAGATTCTCCGAGTATTGAATGTCGTGTGTTTTACAGGCCCTATATAATTTATTGATGCCTGGATCGTTGCGTGCCAATCGTTTTTGTAATTTAGTTCCGGGTCCACAATATTGATATCCTCCAGGTAAATGCAATTCAAACGGCAATTTATTTATTGAAGAATTTACAAATCCTCGACCTTTTTTTTATTATTCGATCTCTTGCTTTTACGTCTGCTCCGTGTGGTGGTAGACATTTAAATGAAACATATCTCACACATCCTGCATTAATAAGTGTCGAACCGTCAAACAATGCGCATTGTCAAGCAAAAGGAAGAGATTGCAGTAGATAATTTGGATGAGAAAATCGGGACTGGATTGAATGGGGCGAACTCATTGAGACATGGTACACTACTTCCATCATCTGTTCGCTCGCTAATCATCGGTCCGTCAAATTGCGGAAAGACAAATGCCATGATATCTCTTCTGACACATCCACAAGGATTGCGATTTGCAAACGTTCACCTCTATTCAAAGTCGTTGAATTAGCCGAAATATGAATACTTGCGCAATGTGTTAGCGCCAATAAAAGGATTGGGTTTCTTCACATTCAGTCATACATTGTGCAGCCCTCTGATGCCAAACCAAATTCAGTTTTCATTTTTGATGATGTGATTTGTGAAAAGCAGGATATTATCCGATCATATTTTTGTATGGGACGCCATAAAGATGTTGATTGCTTCTATCTTGCACAGACCTATTCACGAGTTCCCAAACAGCTAGTGCGTGACAATACCAACTTCATCGTCATATTCAAGTAAGACGAGATGAACTTACATGATATTTCCTCTGATCACGTCTCGCGCGATGTCACATTCAAAGAATTTCAAATGATGTGCATGAATTGTTGGGATGATCAGTATGGATTCCTTGTCATTGATAAAGATCGAAAAGTATGTGATGGACGATATCGCAAAGGATTTGATAGTTTCATATATCCTTGATATCTCAATTCGAAAATACTTAATCATTCATCGAACTCCGTCAAGGTCACTACAATAAACTAGTCATCGAAATAATGAATCTCTTGCGAGATGAATGTGTAGAAACCAAAATGGATTTGAAACGTCAACTAGTTCAAGCGACCGAAGCTGTTCGACAAAAATTCAATTCCATCAGAAGTGGAAATGTGGAAGAAAAGATTGCCCTTGAAAAACTTTATGATCCTATCACAAAACCGCTCAATGCTCTTCCTTCTGATGCTATTGTGAAACCGTCTACACCTTCTCGATTCATTCGAACCAGCACTCCAATTGGGTAAAAACAATATTTCAGCAGCGATACATCATTTTCAGGTATTGATAATGAAACCAGCAAAGATATGGATGGCGAGAAAATAGCTGCAACTACCCCATTCGAAACACCCACTTCATCAATGACGAGTTCACGAGATTTGGAATCTTCCAGCAATGGTTTGAGACTAAAACAACATTTGCAAAATATTAGAAATGGCAATAGTGCATATGATGTGAATTATGGTGTGAGGGTAGATCCTTCAACACAGACACTAAAAATGGGAAATATAGAAGTCCGTTTTGATGATGGAAATATTTCCTTTTGGGATGGTACTATGCAATTACGTCAATACCCTGGCACTTCAGATTTATATAACTTGATATTCCCCCAAGAAACCGCCTGGAGTTGATGATGCAAAAATTCGAAACACATATATCGAAATTTTGGATTTTACGAAAGCATTGTACAAAAAGTATGAAGTCAAAAATGGAATAAGATATAAAAAATCAAAGAAATATCAAGAAGTCATCAAGCCACTATTGAAATCGAGAAATATTTCCAATGCACTTCTGAATCAAAGCGGTGAAGGAATGAGAAAATTAAAGTTACAGAAATTGTTTACATCGAAACCGAAGAATTATGTATACTGGAATTAACCTAGAGAGTTAGTGGATCGTTTGCGACTGTTAATTGCTTCGAAAGCATCCGGTCATACAGGACATGAAAATGAGATCATATCAATAATAGAGGAGCTACGTGAAGAAGGTATCATATATTGATACAACTTCATTGAACAATCACTTCATCATCGCAATATCAACAGAGAAGAAGAAGAAGAATGGCTAATAATATCAAACGTCATATTGTGGACGAGTTATATAAGCCAGCTCGTCGTAACTTCCAGAGAAGATCAACTGTCGTCAAAGGCAAAGGAGATTTGTGGCGAATAGATCTGGCAGAATTTCAACTTTATGCCAAAATAAATAAAGGTTATCGATACATTTTAGTCATCGATTGTTACTCTAAATAAATGTGGACAAAACCAGTCAAAACAAAAACCGGTGATGATATAACTGATGCCATGGAGATGGTATTGGAAGATGCCAAATATTCTCCGAAACATGTGCCGATCAAGGAGAGGAATTTTAATATAGCAATTTTTCGTCATTGATGAAGCGAAAAAATATTAAACATTATTCCACTTTTAGTGCTACAAAAGCATCTATGGCTGAAAGAGTAATTCGAACAATCAAAACTTGGATCTATAAGGAGTTTTCAATGAATGGAAATCATAAATGGTTGGAAATCCTTCCAATCATAACGCATAGATATAACCATAAAAAACATCGTGCAATAGGTATGAAACCTATCGATGTTAAAACCACTACAAAGTTGAAAATCATCAAGAAGAAAAAAATCAAGCCAAAATATCGAGTGAATGACATAGTTCGTATTAGCAAGTATAAAAATTTATTCGAAAAGGGCTATGAAGCCAACTTCACCACGGAATTATTCAAAGTCTTCAAAGTCAACAGTACATATCCACCAACATACATTCTCGAAGACATGGATGAGAATCCCATTCAAGGCTGCTTCTATGAAGCTGAATTGCAGAAAACTCAAAATCCTGACGTGTACCTTGTCGAGAAGATATTGAAGAGAAAAGGCCAAAAAGTGTTTGTCAAATGGTTAGGTTTTTCCAATGAACACAATTCATGGATCTCAAAGAATGTCATTTTGTAATATTTCTATATGATGTAATGTTTCGAAATAATAAACTAGTTTATGCTTCAGAGTATTTTTTTATTTTAATAGCTCCCAGAATTGCGCATGCACACACAACTCACACAAATACATTTGCACAATCAATATGCTCAATTCAAATTCAATATGCTCAATTCAATACATTTATTGAATTAAAACTATTCACTATCACTGTGAAATACATCGTTCAAGTCTTTTATGCACTTCTGGTATGTCATCATGACAGCTTCCTTCGTGTTGTGGAATTCATTCAACTCCTTCTCTGCATTCTTGCGCAAATCATCGTTATTTATCTGCTCCACATCAACTTTGGCTAGAATCATATTGATTTTCAACTTCTGCCAAGTCTCTCTTCATGATTGCAATGCGCTCCTGAAGTATACCTATGGTTTTCATGTCTTCTTGATCCTTTTCGTCACACTGAGAAAGGATAGCTTTCTTATCAAGGATGCCTCGTTTCACCAACTTTTTCATTCCAACACATTTCTGCAGGGGGCTATAGGATGAAAGATCAACAAAATTCAATAGTGACATTGGTAGGAAATCTGGTGTACAAGATGATGATGATATCCTTGAATTGCTTTTCTTGGACCTTCCTTTAGCCTCGGAAGGAGTAGACTTTGGAGCCATCATTGCGACAACGTCGACTGTATTTCTCCTCCTATTGTTCACTCATTTCACTTTCTCTTCCCCTTTTTTATTTTCAGTGATATGTATGATTGGGGGTGGAGCACAGGCTGGTAATAATTGAGGCATTCCAATATTGGATTCCAATTCACCATTTGTTGTTGGTACGTCTGTCATCATAAGAAACTCATCCATATCAAAATGTTCTAAATCATCTGGCAATGTAGCGGTAGAATGTTCGAATCGGTTCAGCCCTGGAACTGCATCATTTGCCTCATACTGGTCAGTGCCATCACGCAACAAAGTTGACAGAATATTGCAACTTTCAGCGGTATTCATTTCAATAACTTTAATGATATTTTCAAACCAAATGTAAGAATCAATGATTGAAACTTCAATGTGTTGTAGTTGGCATGTGTGTCACCTTTTATACATGTGTTCGAAACTCTCCCTCGCATCTACACTCGTGTTTGGGAAAGGGCACTCCCCCCACTTCTAACTGTATTCTCCTACTCATTCGATATCTTTAAATTGAATAACATCTGATTCATTGCTTCACTTACATCCAAAATGTCTAAAGTTATATGTGCAGCTGACTCGACTACTGGTCCAGAGCAATCCCTGGAAGTTACACCAAATCCTCCGGCTAGTGCAACTATCCAGGACAATCATGTTAGTTCATCTTCGATGACTATAGAAGAGTTGATGAGAGAAATGCGAGAAAGGAGACGACCACAACCGACCATTATATGGGACGATAATTTGGAGCGATGGGTGCCCAATGAAGAAGAAGATCTTCAAGTCAATATACCTGCAGAAGATTCAAACTATGACTCGGACGAAACAATATATCTGCAATCGGATGAAGAGGTCGACTAGGATGAATCTATAGATTTTTTATATCCATAGTATAAATAGAAATAAAATGAAATAAAATAAAATGAAATATTTTTTTTCATTGTGTCGGGAAGTTATCCTCAACGAATTATATATATATATATATATATATATATATATATATATATATATATATATATATATATATATATATAATATTCAATTAATCATTTCATTTGAATTGTGTTGTTGAATCAGTCACACCAATTTAACAAAACTCTGAAGACATACAACTAAGCATGAAGCGAGTAGTGATAAATGAAAATAATAATGTAACCTACTATTTGGTAACTTGGCTTACGCTCATAAACATGCCAGAAAAATGTATTGGCAATATGTGGCAGCAGATCGAATGAGATTCCGAAGAAGAATAAATGAATCTGCGAACATTATTGATCCAATATTGAATGCCGTTCATAGACTGAAAATATTCCATCAAAGATTTTGTGATTGATAAATAAATGTATAGTATAAACTATATAGCGTCATTTTCCCAAGTGAAATCGAATATTTGTAGAAAATCTTAAATTTATGATATATCATTGTGGTCCCATATATATATATATATATATATATATATATATATATATATATATATATATATATATATATATATATATATATATATATAATGTTTTGATTTCCAAATATATTTGAAAATTAATTCTTGATGAAGTAGAGAGTGGCGCCCCGTGCTCACCCACCCCGTGGATGGTGCCCCAACCTTGCACAATCCTTGTGTGTACCTACCCATGAGAATGTACACCCCAATATAACTCGTCTAAGAATACGACGTCATTAACACAACCACAATTTTCATTGCATTCGTGGACGTTTTCATCAAAATCCCAATCGATGGAATCTTCAGATTCGTCAGAAGACGAAGTGGATGAGTCTGAGTCTGAATCTGACTCATATGATTGATCAGAAGAACTCACTTCATTCACTTGAATGGAGCCATCACCAGCTGGCAACTCCAATAAACTTGGTTGTGGTGAATCACCACGTTCCAACATATTACTAGTGGAATCGGCAGCGGCTTTGGTTACTTCTGACATGATGTTCAGAAGTGAGGAAATGATCGACATGTGATTCTATTTATATCATTCAGAGGAGTAGAGGGGATATGTCAGGAGTGGAGGTAAAGTGCGAAGTATGAATGTAGTCGATCATTCAAGTTTCAAATAGACTTATTTCCATCAGTAATTTAAGAATATTTTTTGTAAATACTGAATGTGATTTCACTAGATATTAGTTTTTGTTTATTCCTAACTTCATAACATTATGTTCTCTGTTCCCAAGTGATATTGAATATTTGGGAAAAAAATATAAAAATTTGTCATATATCATTGTGTGCGTACCGATGTTTTTCAACTTTAATCATTCTGATGTATGGCTGTTGTATTATTAAATAACATTAATTTTTTTTGGATGGACTTGGGGGTGGCGCCCCGCGCGCGCTCCCCCTGTGGATGGCGCCCCAACCTCGCACCATCCTGTGTGAACCTACCCGTGAGAATGTACACCCCAATATAAAAAGTCCACCCCTAATCCTCGATCATGATGACATCATCATCATCGTCTATCACGATGACACCATCATTATCATCGTCACTCACGACCAAAACTTCGTCCTCCGGCTGTTGCACTGCCGGTTGTCTGCGTCCCGGTGTACGGAAATGCATTAAGTCCCACCACTCATCCTGCTCATTTCTTTCCCACTCCGCATCGCTCACACAGTCGCAGTACTCATTGCAAACATGGTCTTCGTTCATACCTTCCACATCGCTAAACCACCAATCGTCATCTCCATGAAATGATCGTCTATATATGGTTGATGACGAAGATGACTCGGAATCAGAGTCAGAAGTCCAATCCGCTGGAGGTCCTGAAGTTGATGCTTCCATATCCATATGGCCACTGGTAGAGCTAATCTCCACGACTTGGATGGGACCATCATCCACTGGTAACAAACTTGGACGTGGTGAATCACCACGCTCCAACACATATTCACTCGAGTCAGCAAAAGCTTTAGTTAAACCTGACATGTTTATCAGAAGTGAGGAAATGATCGACATGTGATCCTATTTATATCATTTAGAGGAGTGGAGGGGATATGTCAGGAGTGGGGTAATGCGTGAGTAGAAATGTGATCGATCATTTCGAATTTCAGAAAAGTCCAAGTCTCACTATTTAGTTAAGAATATTTTATGTGTAGACTAAATGAGATTTCACTAGATTTTATTTTATTTCAACATTGATCTATTTGCTTTTCAGAAGAGAAAATTAATTCGAGCTCAGATTTTTTTTATTAAGACCAATTTCACCATATGCAGAAATGTTTATTGTTGAAGTTAGAAAAATTATAGGACTGTTATTAGGAAAGGTAATTTATTCAAAAAAAGTCAACATCAAAATAAATTTATATTTAAAAAATATACAATAAATACAACTATCATTTATGATCCATTATTTCAAATGAAACTAGCTATTGCAATAGCAACATATATCTGCCAATTTCACTTGAAACAATGGATCTTTACAGCGGGCACAACATTTCGATTCGATATCACCCAACATCCTTCTCACGTGCATATCAAATGCCCAACACCGTTGATGAAAATTGACCATACCGCTTAATGTCGAGAAGCAGAGAAAACATAAATTCCGCAGTCTATTTCTTGTCACCACCTCGGTTAAACTGTAATTGACACAGTAGAGGAGATCATCCTGGTGGGCGACTGATGCGGTATTCATTTCTCTGCCTCATCCAGGTCGTCGGAGATGTCATCACCTAGCCCCTCATCATCGGCAACCAAATGATCGTCTTCGTCATCCAATGCTCCCTCATCATTGACGGCCTCCACTGCTGCTGCTGGTTCTGCCTCTGCTGCATCTGCTTCACCTGCAGCTTCTGCTTCTACTTCTTCTTCTTCCTCTTGAATATTCAATTCTTCCATCATGTTGACAACTTCTTCAACGGCACGTTTGAAACACATTTTGATAATTCTAAACAAGATACAAGTTTTCGAATGAAGTCCTACCATTGCAGGATTTAATTTATATGATTTTGATCTTAATCCCACTCCAAGAAACTCACACATACCGAAACTTGAAGATGAGTCGTAGAAATAACTTCCATACCCCCTCCCCAAAACATCCACTCGCCTAAGGCGTGTAAACATCACCCATCCTGCATATTGCCAGCGCATGCGCTTTACGTGGACTCCTCCTCTCAAGGAGTGGGGAAAAGGCATAAAACTACGAGTGCTGGATCGAAACAATCATTCCTTCGACTCTGCTCGCTGGTATCTATCTAACATTTTTAGCTTTGTTTCAGATTTCCATCATGAAGAATTCCACCCCATCGCAGGATGCTTCCGCTGCACTGACAATCATGAATATCATGGCTTTGGCTCGCCCTGGAGGAGAAAGCGATAAAAGTGATAGTCGTGAGGATGCTGGTGTGGCGGGACCATCCCAAAGAGAAGGTGAAATACTTCAGGATGATGATAGATTATCACAATGTTCTGAATTAAATAAGCCATGGCCAACTATTTTGTCACCTATACCATCCCTGGACGGTGCTGGACCATCGAAGTTGAGCATGAAGCGCAGGTGTTCGGATTCCGATGACGAATTCACCACGAGACCTCCTTCGGTGAAGCAACTAACCAAAAAGCAGGCTCCAATAAATGCAAAATATTCCAAGAGAGGATCTGCCAAGTGTTCGGGACTGCAGAAGTTTAAGGATGGTGTGAGGAAATACAGCCCTTACGCCATGACAACTGCACGGGCCACCAGTAACAGGTGGCAGCGAAATGTAGTACCCGACACAGCCATCGTAGTGGAATCCCTAGCACCGGTGGCGGCTAAACCGATCGATGGTAATTATCGTAGACCATCTGCCGCTTCATCCAAACCTATACCAACATCGTCCAAGGTCGAAGGTGAGAAAATAGTTGGAAAGTCGAATCCATCATCGTCTTCGATGGTTGACTATTTATCTATCCCTAGTCAACAGTTGCGGGAGATGATGCATAAGATGGAGCAAGGTATCGCAATGTCATCTGTTGATCATAATGAATTGATCCAAAGGAGATCAAAACATGATGAACTGATCATTGCGTCTAACGAACTCCGTCGACAAGCTTGTGGAGAGAAGAAACGAATTGTAGAGCTGGAAAAAAATGAACCTGAATATCAGATGAAAGTTCTAGTTCTTCAACAATTCAAAGACTTCTTTAGGGTACATCGTGATATATGTGATAAATTTCAGAAATAAATTTGAATGATGTTAGATTGATAATTTTGAACTGTGTCGATTCCCTGACTTAATGAAGTAGATGTTGGAGGGTACATTCTGATGGTTGGTACTCACAGGGTGGGTGCGAGTTGGGGCCTCACCCTCTACTTCATTAAGTCTTTTTATTTTCATATCATATTGCAATTCTCATATTACATAAACTATTTTTTACTCTTCAGCTACAAATCTTATTGAAACCAAAATGGTAAGATTTCCTATATCATGCATTCTAACTGTTCTGATACAATTCCAATAAATGTTTGCAAAGTTCCCACCCAGAGTTAGAGCATATTTCAACAAATTCAAAATAAAACATACAAGCTTCATTTATTTCTTTTATTTCTTCCAAATAATTCACATGAGAAGACGTCACTATTATTTTCAAGTATATCATATATTTTCACATATACTGAGTATCTTCAATCACATGTTGTGTTGGCAACCAGGCGGTGGGAACACTCAATAATGGTTGATCAGATATCCTTCGATTTGGTAGAAAGATGTTTCTCTGGTCTAAAATTCTGTTTTGAAAGATTCACACCGTGATGGTCTCCATATGGACGGTGCATCCATGAGTGGATGAATTCTTCTCCTCCAACTCTTCAATTCTTTTACATAGATCATCATATTTTCCATCGAAAGTGGTCTGGAGATGGATGATTTTGTTTTGCAGTAACTTCAACACATCTTCAGATATCTCTTTGAACAATGATCGCATGGTAGTATTCGTGGCTTCGAAAATTTCCTGCTTAACCACATTTAGTTTTTCTTCGAAACGATGTGACACTCGTGGTGGTGGTGATGCATTAGTGCATTTCCTTTTGCGACCAAATTTGTCTATAACATTGCTCATCTTTCCACTACCATGGATAAATTCACACTGATCATTGTGACAAAGATCTAAAGATATATAAGCCTCTATCCGGACGAATATGAATCAGTCCTATGAGGAAAAACGTTTCCAATTTCATTGAGAGATCATTCAAAAAGAACAATGTATATGTTCACCAAAAATTCATTAACATATATGAAATATCAGACACATATGAAATTCTAATATAAAAGCCATCTCAGATATATAGAAATGAATCTACGTACCCTCAATCTAGCGTACCCTCAATTTTTCGAACCGCGAATTAAATTAATTCGCGGCCGCGAATTAAATTATCTTCATCTTATCGTGAAGTGGTCAACGTCCATACTTTTGATTCACGGCCGCGATCCGCGGTTTGAATTTCAACCCGAACCGCGATTCGATCCAACGGACTAATTTAATCTGCGGCAACGAATTAATTTAATTTGCTGGTTGATTTTTTTTCGCATCCGCAAAGCGATAATTGCACAAATTTCTGATTCGCGGACGCAGATTGAAGATTGATTCATTTTGAGGATTCACTACTTCTATTCAAAATAAAACACAATAGTATGCCTCAATACTTTTATTTTCTCATTACTAATGTCAATGCTATATATATATTAATTATTTTAACAACTCAACTATGCATTTTCCAGTTAATTTCAGTATTGCGAATGATATTATTCAGTTATTTCTGCACTCAATAATGCGATTAAATAATCCAATCTACTTTCGGAATTCATGCCATATTCTTGAGAAAAAGATTTGACTATGTTATTACATATACGAATAGTTTCATTGGGATCGCACTGAGAGAACTCAATGTCATTGTGACCCCAAGGGAGGGTTGTGTTGTATTGGGAATTATGAATCTTTTATGATCATCATATGATAGTGCTACTTTATTTTTCAATTCCGTATACATATCATGTGAGATGCTTCTGAAAGAGTTCATCTTCCTAAAAATTTTACCACCATTCTCAACTATTTTCTTGTAATCCTCCAATGTCAATTGATTCTTTATCACAGATCTTTTTACCCCTTTGGCTCTCTTAACTTCTGTTGCAAGAGATTGTACATAGTATGCTTTAGCACCTGTACCATAAAAACTAATTATTGGATCATTGGGAAACTCATCTTTGAAATTACCCAAGACTGAATTTGTTACAGGTATGCCGAATTTATTATGTTCAATGTAATTTGATGTGTCAAATCTATTTATATTGGTGCTGATGAACTCATTAAAATTGTCCGTATTTACTTTCAGAATTAGAGAATATGTGTCAGTGTAGAGCAGAGAAGCATCCTGACCGAATTCTTTCTTTATACATCCATAGTAAAAATCATACATTACAGTCTTGGATAATTCCAAAACACAGAATCTCAAATACAATGGTTTGTCATAATACACTTTCACTTTACCCATTTGAATCGCAACGAAATTTTCATTAAAAATTGTGCAACTTTTGAAGTTTGGTCGTGCAATCAGAGCAATGTGTAACAAGCCTCACATCGATCCTATTGTCAACGTTTCCCATCGTTTTGCCATAAACTGCATTGTTCATCAACTTATAGAAATCTTTCTCAGACTTATTATTAGATCTATTACGCATTTGAGTGTTGAGATCGATGTAAGGCTTCATCCAACATGACTGCTTGAATCTAAGGATTCTATGAGTATGCATAACAATCAAACCATTATTGACGGCCTGTTTCAAGTTTTTATAATGAACCACATACTTTCGCTTATCATTCAAATTTGGAATCAATTTTGGAATCTTGCTTTTGGAATTTGGTGGAACTATACTTTCTACCAAAAAAGGGGGGTCTGAATGTTTATCGTGCAATTCTTGAGGATAATGTATGTCAACTTCAAGGACATATCCATATGGATCATTGTCTGCCACAGCCATAATGTCTAAATTTGTGATTTCTTCACGAGTTAGCCAAGTGAAATCAGATGTAGGTAATGGTTGTGACATACTATGTCCATATAAATTTGTAGCATCCAAATATGAAATGAATGATGATTGCTCATTGGGATCGAAATCAGGCAGAAACCTTTTATTTGCTATATTCTTCTTATCGCTACATTGACTAATACCTCCACGGATGCCGTTTTTGAAAAATGTATCATATCAATGTCAGTTAGCAGTTCAAGTTCAATATTTGTATATTTCAACATTGCATCCCAAGATAATCCAGGTGCAGTATGATATTGAGCTGGATCCAATTTATATGTATCTAAACAAATCCGTCTAAAATTCTCGAAAATATCACATAGTAGTAGGACATCAGATTTTAAATATAAATCCGAATATTCTCCAAGACTCTTACATTCAAATAGTTCCCAAACACGTTCGGCTCTCATATAATCTTTCTCTGATATATGTTCCTCATTTAAATTGTCATAGAACTGATTTTTTGTCGGTAAATTAGGATGATCCAATTTATTGATGTTGTCCACAAAACTATATGGGAAAACACCTTTCTGCCTCATTAAATTGAATTTTTCTTTATCGGGAAAACATTTTAACATCTCTACACATTACTTATCACTCAAATTTACACCCAACTTTTCCAATGAACTTGACATGAACTTGAAACTATCTATAAATCTCATTTTCAAAAAAATTTTCTTGATTTTTCCTTCTTTACTCTGATAGCTATGTGTGTAGAGATGTTTTGTAAACGAAATGAATTTTTCCTTAGTTTGGGGAATAACATCAACCTCATTCTTTCTCTCATACAATTCTTTAATGAACATATGGCATAACCACTCATATTATGGCATATAATGGGGGTGAAATTTGGTATTTTGAAATTCAAATTACAGGCAGAGTGCGCTGCTGGATATCTTTTTCTCCCCGTGAGATGGCAGTGGTCTCTGACTCTAACATCCCCTTCTGTGAAAGGTTTTTCACATATACCACAAGTGGTGGCATTATGAAATTCCCTTTCCGTTTCTGGGGTTTGTTTAGTCATTGGTTTGACATACATCAAATGATTATTATATATATTTCTTAAATCTTCTTCTATTCGCATTGTGGAAACCTTCGCCGCATCAGCACCTCTATATGAAACAAATTTTGTTAATTTATCATCAAAGGAACATTTTATCAGATAAGCAAATGAGTAAGCTTCGTGTTGGAAGGTTCTATTCGTGTACGCGAGTTCGAGATTCGGTTCGGTGGTTTGTATAGGCTTCAGAATCGATTCAAAATCTGCATATACTACAAAAGGTACATTCATTTGTCTTTCGAAATTTTCAAACATTAATATATTACCGGCAACCATTTTCCCGAATTTATTTATTCTGAAATCAGTTTGCGGTACTGTTGTACATTCATGATTACAATCGTGCATCTGGTGACGCAACAGTAATCGCTCATTCGAAAAGTACAATAAACATCCATCACAGAAATATTTTTTGTGTTCATGAGCTGAAATTCGACTTGACACCAATCTTGAAAGATATTTTATCCAACAATCATGACTATTTCCCACCTCATCTGTGATAAGCAATAAATTGACATGTCTTCTGAGTTTTCTCTGAGAGTATCGCAAGGGCTCAATCACCTCATATTTGACTCTCTTATTCTCAATCTTAGATTCCAAACCATAAACATTGACTGAAATATCATTCAAATACTCAAACATTTTTATATCACGTAATTTTACTGGAAAATCCATACCTGCTACATTCAAGACAGTCTCATAATGCGGATAGGAGGACACCTCCGACACTTTATTGTTTGTGGGAAATAATGCAGATGTCACGGCCCATGCAAAGCAGCATTGGTCTTCATTTTTTATGTTGACAACACCTTTTCTTCTTTCAATGAATTCGGGAAGTTTCATGTATGATGATCCGCCAAGTGGACTGTATTTGTTTATGTTCACCTCAAGGAACATAATTTTCTCGCAACTCCATCCTGAAAAATTACTTTTATTAAACCTTTCATCATTTGCAACAATTATAACTACAAACCTGAATCACGCTCCTCAAACTCCGTACTTTGGGCAATTATAATGTCACGAAACGCATCGAATAATCCATTCAGATCAGTTGATCGATCTGCTATACGATTGGGAGAATTGAACGATTTTATGTCTGTCAATTCCTGGGTTTGAATGATATAACTTCCAAACACCTCCATGTTGACCTTGATGGAGTTGTGCAGTTTGATGTTTTTTTCCAATAGCTCGAGTACTTTATGCTTGATATCATTGAAAAAAGGTGTGTACTCAGTATACATAGCCTCACAAGATACTCTGTAGCTAGAAATGCGACATTTGAATGCATTTTTAATGAGGTGTACACCACCACCCAAGTGAACACATGAATTCGTCCTATGTGCGAGTGTTCTATTGTGAGAGTTGACTTGACAATATGGGATTATCACATTACAACAATTACATGTATAGAGTGGTGCAGGTGGTGAGTCATCGCCATTGTTCAATTTAACTCGTTTCACTGAAGGACCTCCCTTGCAAGTTTCCCGTTGATGCCGACGTAGATTATCACTACGAGTGAAATCTTCACCAGAATCACACGAATACATTTCAGCAACTTGTTTTCAATAGCTCACTGGAGGAGACACTGATTCGAAAAACTCTTCTCCTGGAATATTTCAATGAAATATCCCCACCCTACAACAAGTCCGATGCGATGTGCAATCTGTATTGTGGAAGGATTCTCTTGACATTCAGCGCACTCATCAATACTCGCAGTTCACTCTCAGCTCTCTCACAGGATGAATGCCCTCCTCGCTTGGAGAGTGCAAGGATTCATGAAGGTCATGACTACACAGAATATGTATGCCTACACCTCAGCTTCAGTCAAGTTCAAACAAAAAAATCAAAATCAAATCTTAAGGTTGCCGAAACAATCCCAACATCAAAACTCAAGGTCAAATCTCAAAGTCAAAACTTAATGTTATGAATCACAAGGTCAAAACTGTAGTCGAATCTCAAAGTCGACCAAACCCAATGTCAAAACTCAATGACAAATCTCAAAGTCAAATCTCAAGGTCAAACACACACACATTGCACACCTGCAACCATTCAAGGTCACACGTGACTTCATAGTGGTGGGGGGAGACCCAGAACCGGCTTAAATCTCCTACTAAGGGTGGAGGAATAAAATGGTATTTTTGTTTTTTTATGTTCCAAAATTGGTACACAAAGTTCTCGTTGGATTCCAAACACATTTTCTCAATCCATTTTTTCGATATATTGTCAATTTGACCCATTTCCCGTCACCATAGACAACTTTTTTTGAAATTACTGCCAACTCTGAGGTCATGTGACATAAGTAACAACGGATTATTCAGTTGTCAGACATGCAGAAACGAACCGCCATCATAGTTCTTCAGAAATTTCAATAACAATTATTTTCCCATATGTAGCCACTTTTATGACGGACACTTTGGAGTTCTGATTTATGAATACGTTGACTCTGCATTCTATTGTGAGTCATTGCAAATGAGACACGTGAGCCTTGAGGATTGTGTTAGAGTATTCAATCTCAAATATCCTGGATATCCTTGAATGTGATGAATCTCTTGAATAATTGATTGGTTGCAAGTCAAACAGATGCTATATCCATCAATTTCTGCGACATGTGAAAGTCCCCTTTGGTCGCGTCTCTCGATGGCAATTTCTCGTATCAATTCATTCAGTTCTCCATTGAGCCGCACCATATTTTGTGTATTGAATATAATATCACACGTAAAACAATTCAATCAGTAACGATTATCCATTTTTTTAATTATTGATATGATTTCAATGAGAACTCAACATATGCAATCATTGCAAAATGATAATTCAGTATTTGTTAAACAAATGGATAAGGTTGCTACATGGCATTCCAAAGCAGAGCCATTCTGACCAAACAAGTTGCAGCTAGTCCATCTCCACTCCAAGTGTGGGTACTTTTCGAATAAACTTAGTGTCGGGATAGTATACATGACTCAGAGTGAACATTTTATGGCATTGGCTCACAAATGGAAAGTGTTAGTCCATTTCTTTTCGTAATAGAGAAAGCATTTATATGAGATTATATTGGCCAGAAATGGTTCACAGCAGGCTCCTAAACATGTATTCCTTTCCCTATACAGGAACTTTCATTTACCAATCAATCGACATTTCACCAGTTCAGTTGTGAATTCGAGTAACGAGCATGTTTTGCGAATTTGTAGTTTCTCTATTCATTGGTATGAAGTCGATTGTGGTTTATTCTAGAAATTCTCCAAGCAATATTGAAATTGATTGCTGTTACGCGAATGTGATACACTCTGTATAGGTACGAAACATCCTTTATAATGAAATATGGGCAAATTCAGTTACCTATAATATCGATTTATTGAAAATATGAACAGGATGTTCATAAAATCAGATGTGGAATCATCTGCGACTGAAAGATAAACTTTAGTCACTATCTTCCATCGTCAAGATAACCTCTTGTGGGGTATTCATGTTGAAAAGGGAAACATTCTCAATTGAATATTGAATAGAAAGATTTCTCTGTGAATTGAAAAATCTACGATAAAAGTTATTTTTTCTGAATGTCTAACAGAAAACAACTACTTCCGCGGCTAAAGCCACGGTGGACATTGATTTATTTGAATTATTTCTGGTGAGTACTATCTTTTGGAAAACATTCTACTCTGCCTCATTCATCTTTATGAGTTCTTAATTGAGTCTGGAACTGAAAATCAAATGAGTATCTGAATAAAAATGCAAATTTTCAATTTCAGATTTTTTCTTTTGAGTTAGCGTATTTTCAGAATATCGAGATTGTAACCGACTTTTCCGGAATTTCCAGCATTTGGATATATCAATGAGCAGGACTGGTGCAGTTCCATGAGAAATACATGATAGATATTTCAGTTTGATTCAGGAGATGCTAATATCATCAATCGCAATTGATATTGGTATCCTACAAAATATCTGAAAATGAATAAAATTCCACCGCTCGATTTTTTTTGAAATCCCTGAAAATCTTGCTATCTTTGGACCTACCCTGTATATCGTCTGTACGTGCAGGTATCATTGTTCTCTATAGTATATTCAAATCGGCCGTATAAACAATCGATGCATACTTGATTTGGTTTATATAGTCGAAAAAGTCTCTTCACAATAGCCATTTGAAATTTTGGAAAAGTTATCTTCAGCACACTATATAATTTAAACTGTTGAATTCTAAGCGGTGGTGCAACGTAGACATTTGATCAGCATCACGAGTTCTGCAATATATAAAAAATTCGAGCAAATTCACGGAAAGCCAATTTCTCATTGATGCGGTGCGAGGTCCTTTCCAGACGAATGAATCCTCATCACATCAGCATTCATTTGATATCTCACACATCTTGTTTTGTATCCAGGAACGGAGTATCATGATTCTATTTCTGGAATAGTTGTGAGTTATCAAACTCTAGCATAGCCAAATTTCAAAACTCTAGGTTCAATGGTTAGGATTTCAAAAGGCTCTGTAATAGGAAATCGTTTGAACGGACTGAGAGACTGCGGACGGGGATACAGTCATCAGAGTGCTCTCAGACTGACGAAGAGCGGAGTGTAGAAATATCGAATTCAATTTTCATATCAATCACATTTCGAAACTTCGATGATGTGCAATAGATTCATATTAGAATCACAATAGATGGTTTATAATTTTACCTACCTCAATTAACATAGAATGAGTATTATATGATATCCATGTGCCTTCAATTCATTTTATTATTAAATTGAATGTTCAAAATACCTCCCCCACCATTTGATAATAAGCAAGTACATCTTTGTATTTCTGATGACATTCCATTGTGAAGTTTTTCAGGTATCTTACCTTTAAAATCTACAATATTGTTTGGTCGTTCACCTCACACTTTATTCAATACTTCCACGTATTGTTGGAGTTTGCATAAGAATGCCAATTAATCTTTCTTAGAAATAAGTCTCTCACCAGTATCTGGTCTTGGTTCAGATACACAATGATTATATAAGTCACCAAACTGTTCTTTTGAGAGCGAAGCAATGGATTGGAATTCTTCATCAGAAAAACTATTCCCGTTTACGTAATCCAATTTACGCTCAGCGGCAGTTCTGAGTTCGTTTAAAAATGATCGAAGTTCCTGACCTTTCAGAGCGTAAGGTGATATATATAGGTGATATATCTTAAGCCTATCTGTAGGATAGGAAATAAAAACCCACGATCATCAAGATTAATTCTACAGGAATGGGTATTTTCTGGTATATACAGTGTCCGTTATAAAGTTGGCTACATATGAGAAGATTTGTTATTGAAATTTCTGAAAAAGTCTAATAGCGGTTCGTTTCTGCATGTCTGACAACTATAAAATCCGGTGCGACTTATATCACGTAAACTCAGATTTCGCCAGAATTTTAAAAAAAGTTGTCTGTGGTGCCGCAATATGGGTCATATTGACAAGATATAGAAAACAATAAAAAAAAGGTGTTTGTAATTCAACGAGGACTTCATGAACCAATTTTGATCCAGATTAAAAGAACAAAAATACCATTTTATTCCTCTACCCCTACTATGAAACATTATACATTCTTGATTTATCTGGAAACAGCTTTAATAACCCGCTTCTCATAAGTTTGGATCAAAATTATTCAAATATTTGTGAAATAGACATTTTAGGGAGAATAATTATGAAAACACGATTGAGTCTTGTCACTAGGTGTTGTCATACCTTGTATATTAATGCACATGAGCTTATTCAATATTCTCAACCCGTTAATAATATTTGAAGCAACCAATATTTGTAATTGGAACTTAATAATACATTATTTATCCTAAGTGAATGTAGTAATAAACGCCTGGAATAATTATATTCAATGTCAAGATGAATATCACTGTTTCCTGTGCCTTCAAAAAGGGCTAATAATTTAATTGATAACTCTCGTTTCGGACGTACAACGTCTTAATGGATTTGAGAGGTTTCCACGACGGTCGAATACTTGTATCTGCAATCGTCTTCAGGTGAATACTGACAAGTTTAGGTGCTACTTACCAATTCATATGACTATCGGTGCAATGGTGCGTGAAATTCCGCCATGTGCAGTGGTGCGTGTAATTTCGCGCGGTGTAGTGGTGAGAAAGTTTCGCGCCTCTGCAGTCCGCCAAAAAGAGCAATTAGTGGTTTCCATACGTTCTTGATCTCAACGCTTGGTTGACTAAAGGCGTCCTTGGCTTCGATGTTGGCTGCCTCTTCGAACTTCCATTTGAACCAATGCTCCTCCCTATGTAGAACACTTAAGTCGTCCCATAGAATTCGATTTTTGACATTTCTCAGTTCTCACTTTTCCACCATTTCAAATCTTTTATCTGACCATCTCTGTTCCCTGATTGGCTATTGTCATCAAGAAGTTTCTTGTTCTCCCATTGGCTATTTTCAGTTAGATACAATTTCATATACTGTATGTTTCAAGCTTATAATTTTGTTGATCACATTTAATTCAGAATGATTTTGTAAATGTAGACTTTTTTGTTGTATTTCAAACAATTATAGGTTGTAATCATTTTGACAATGTATGAAAATGATTGCATTATAGTATTTGCATATTTTTACCTATCAATATTATACAGAGGCTTCATAAAGGAAATAGAATCTCAAAAAAAAAATGTAAAACAATTTCTCATGGACTAATAACTATTTAATATTTATTATTTTTGTGGTTTTTTAAGAAATTATTTCTTTTTCGCCTTTGAAATATATTACTGGTCCTTCCTAGCATAACAATATTCCTAAATTTATATTCAATATTTTTCTACTAGTTAGAAAATCTTGAATATCAATTTCTTTATTCACAGTTATCAAATCTACATTAACTAACACTATTTTTCTAATTTCAGGAGGCTACCTATGCTGGATTTCCCACCAGTTCAAGAAAAACAAGTTCTTCAACGAAAACTATTATTTACAACTAATAATTTTATGTTCTTTTATTTCAGAAAAACCTGACTCTGGACTTCTCTTCAGATCAAGAGAGAAAACTTTTCAAGATATTATCATATATAACATTTTATATTACATGATTATCTTTATACTGATATATAATTTTTTTTAATATTCATTTGATTTTATAATTACTGGTACTCCTTTCAATTATACTGTTTTATTATTTTCCCTATCTCTTCCTTCAGTTGTTCTTTATTTTCATATTGTATTGGATATTTTATTAATTTGAATCTCTCATTTCATTTACTTTTATTTTGTGCATATACTCTTTTGCTATTCTTTATTCATACATCATTAACTCATTATATTTATTCATAATTCATTAATATACCTTTATTTTAATTATCAATATACCTTCATTTTATTTATCAATATACCTTTATCATCATCATCGTATTTCTTATATTTCACTTCTTTAGTATTATTATTATTATCATTTCCACTTTCATTTCTCTCATATATTCTTTTTATACACAAAATATTTTAATCTCCATTTCTTTTCATTTTTCTTCAAAATTCTATTATTTATTATCTATTTCTATATTTTTCCTTCTTCGTAATCTATGTTGTTTTTTCACTTTACTTTATCTAACTAATCTGTACCAATAATTGTAGCAAATTCCAACTTCTCAGTATTCAGGATTGTTATTCGATATTATTATTTTCTTTATTTCCTCTAGTTTTTTCCCTCATTGATGTATTTTTTTCTTTAAGTTAATTTTCCATTTTATTTCATTTTATTCAAATATTTCTGAAATCCTACCTAACTATCAAATAATTTTTTTAACTTTTTTCCTTTTTTATTCCCCAACTTGCCTTATTAAATTTTTAAGCCTATAATTTATTATAACCTAATTTTTCTATTTATTATTTGTCTCTCCTTCTATGG
The DNA here is from genome assembly GCA_018342105.1 of Gonioctena quinquepunctata. Classification (NCBI taxonomy): domain Eukaryota; kingdom Metazoa; phylum Arthropoda; class Insecta; order Coleoptera; family Chrysomelidae; genus Gonioctena; species Gonioctena quinquepunctata. The sequence continues at coordinate 39,278 of JAFIRS010003411.1, forward strand.
AATCTTGCTTGTTTTATTACTACAAGTATTTTTTTCATTTTACAAATTTTCAATTGCATTGCATTGCATTTTCTTTTCCATTCTTACCATGCTTTCCATAATTTTTTTATACCAAATGTCCAATTTTGCGCTCTCACTTCCTGTCATTTCACCTTCCATTTCACTCCCTCTCACATTGCTACTCTCTCCTTCTTCCTGATCAACCCTCTCTCTACCTTCTGCACATTCTTCCAAACCAACTTTCTTACCACATCTCAAATCCATTTTTTTTTATTCAACAATATTCGCCTTACGCGTTGGAATGCCAATTGCTAATGTTCGCCCAGTGTTGCGATAAATATTAAGAAATCATATATTGCCATCACTTGCCCTTACGTTGCGGCGCCAAAATTGTTATGTTATGTATATATAGCTTCTAATTTCGCTCCGCGTTGGGAGCCAAATTTGTTCAAAATTTTAATGGCCAATTATTTTCGCCCTGTATAATATATTGTTATGAAATAATAATAGCTTTTAAATAATAATTGTTGTTTATTTTTCCCCACGTTATTGTTATTGCCCCACAAATATTTTCTCCCTGTATATGAAATAATAATTGCCAGCTAACGTTACTGTTTTCTCGCCACGTTGTTGCCAATTATTATTACTTTTCTTACCACGACTAATCTCAGTTGGTACGCCTTCGCCTAAGGAGCCGGTACTAGCAATAGAGCCACTGCCTGTCTAGATGTCAACTCGAACTATTTTAGTTCAGTGTTTATGAGTAAGATATTGCAGATCATTGTGGAAAATAAACCAGAAATTACCCAAAAACAATTATTTCCTTTATTCAGGAAAAATTTATATCAACCTGACCAGCGAAAGATAACTTATAACTATGATCAATTTACAAATTTTCATAAAATAATGGAAAACAGTGAAGGATATGTAAATATAACCTCACTTCTTTCTTTGGAGTTGGAAGAATTCTTTTATAGTTCAATACCAAATCATAGAGTTCTTCAGAGATATGAGTCATTTTGTGAAGTGATTCAGTTTGTGATGTGCACTGAAAGTTTATACCTGGAGCTGGAACTGTCGCTGATGCAATACCTGGCATAATCTGAATTCCAATTTCATCCACTTCTCTCAGGAACTAACCCTCCAAAATCATTGAAATCAGCTTGAACAAGTTTCATGTGGATAACCAAAAAAAAAAAGGAATCTTCTTTCATCCTTGTTTATTTTGGGGAGAGATTATTCAGAAGTTGTATTGGTTTTTTATTGTTGAAAAACTATCTTCTCATTAATGAAAGTTCTTAATATTTTTCATTCAAATTTTGTACCTGGCTTCTCCTCGAAAAATTTTTCAATCTTCTTCAGCTTTGTTTTTTTCATTTCCTGGATACCATTTCTGTTTTGTCCATTTTATTTGAATTTTAAATACTTTTTTATTTTATACTTTTTTTAAAAGTTCTTACTTTTCCACAATTTGCAAATCTTTTATCTGACCATCTCTGTTCCCTGATTGGCTATTGTCATCAAGAAGTTTCTTGTTCTCCCATTGGCTATTTTTAGTTAGATACAATTTCATATACTGTATGTTTCAAGCTTATAATTTTGTTGATCACATTTAATTCAGAATGATTTTGTGAATCTAGACTTTTTCGTTGTATTTCAAACAATTATAGGTTGTTATCATTTTGATAATGTATGAAAATGAATGCATTATAGTATTTGCATATTTTTACCTATCAATTTATACAGAGGCATTGAACTACATTCATGTTCCCTTTTTGCAACTCAAATTTTTTGTTAGCCACATACATGTCATTCATTTTCATTATTATTATTTCATCATTTTCGTTCCCTTTTCGCATTTCAAAATTCATCTTTGCCATTATTATGTCATATAATTTCATTATTTTTATTTTTTTACTTATTTTACCCTTTTGCATCTCAAAATGTTTATTATTCACGTTCATATTATCTATAAGTTCATTATTTTTGTGATCTAGATTAATTTTTATATTTTGTATCTGTTTGTCATATTTTTCTAATAAATTATTGCTATCATCTGTTTTTTGTATAACTATCCCTTGACTTTCATTTTTCTCACTAATTGTTTCTAATGGTTAACATATTACTTCTGTATTTTCTTTGAAGATTTCTTTCATACATTTTATTGTTTCATCTGTGATTTCCCTCATCCTTTTTATCATTCTATCATGGTTTTCTTGCATTTTCTTTTCCATTCTTACCATGCTTTCCATAATTTTTTTAAACCAATGTCCAATTTTGCGCTCTCACTTTCTGTCCTTTCACCTTTCATTTCACTCCCTCTCACATTGCTACTCTCTCCTTCTTCCTGATCAACCCTCTTTCTACCTTCTGCACATTCTTCCAAACCAACTTTCTTACCATCTCTCAAATCCATTTTTTTTTATTCACCAATATTCGCCTTACACGTTGGAATGCCAATTGCTAATGTTCGCCCAGTGTTGCGATAAATATTAAGAAATAATATATTGCCCTTACTTGCCCTTACGTTGCGGTGCCAAAATTGTTATGTTATATATATATATATATATATATATATATTATATATATATATATATATATATATATATATATATATATATATATATATATATGGTAAGAAAAGTAATAATAATTGGCAACAACGTGGCGAGAAAACAGTAACGTTAGCTGGCAATTATTATTTCATATACAGGGAGAAAATATTTGTGGGGCAATAACAATAACATTTATTATTTCATAACAATATATTATACATGGCGAAAATAATTAGCTATTGACTCAGTTTGTACGCCTTCGCCTCAGGAGCCGGTACTAGCAATAGAGCCACTGCCTGTCTAGATGTCAACTCAAACTATTTTTGTTCAGTGTTTATGAGTAAGATATTGCAGATCATTTTGAAAAATAAACCAGAAATTACCCAAAAACAATTATTTCCTTCATTCAGGAAAAACTTATATTAACCTGGCCTGCGAAAGATAACTTATAACTATGATCAATTGACAAATTTTCATAAAATAATGGAAAACAGTGAAGGATATGTAAATATAACCTCACTTCTTTCTTTGGAGTTGGAAGAATTCTTTTATAGTTCAATACCAAATCATAGAGTTCTTCAGAGATATGAATTATTTTGTGAAGTGATTCAGTTTGTGATGTGCACTGAAAGTTTATACCTGGAGCTGGAACTGTCGCTGATGCAATACCTGGCATAATCTGAATTTCAATTTCATCCACTCCTATCAGGAACTAACCATTCCAAAAGGAACCCTCCAAAATCCATGAAATCAGCTTGAACAAGTTTCATGTGAATAACCAAAAAAAAGGTAATCTTTTTTCATCCTTGTTTATTTTGGGTAGAGATTATTCAGAAGTTGTATTGGTTTTTTATTGTTGAAAAACTATCTTCTCATTTATGAAAGTTCTAAATTTTTTACATTCAAATTTCGCACCTGGCTTCTCCTCAAAAAAATTTTCAATCTCCTTCAGCTTTGTTTTTTTCATTCCCTGGATACCATTTCTGTTTTGTCCATTTTATTTGAATTTTCAAACTCACGCACTTCCTCGTTGCACCTTGATCAATTTGGTGTTATATGAGAAAACTTATGAACTAATATATTTTACATGTCTTATAAACTAAATACAATATTTGATGATAATTATTTTTGACATTTCTCAGTTCTTACTTTTCTACAATTTCAAATCTTTTATCTGATCATCTCTGTGCCCTGATTGGCTATTGTAATCAAGAAGTTTCTTGTTCTCCCATTGGCTATTTTTAGTTATATACAATTTCATATACTGTATGTTTCAAGCTTATAATTTTGTTGATCACATCTAATTCAGAATGATTTTGTAAATCTGGACTTCTTTGTTGTATTTTAACCAATTGTAGGTTGTAATCATTTTGACAATGTATGAAAATGATTGCATTATAGTATTTGCATATTTTTACCTATCAATATTATACAGAGGCTTCATGAAGGAAATAGAATCTCAGAAAAGAAATGTAAAACAATTTCTCATGAACTACTAACTATTTAATATTTATTATATTTGTGGTTTTTTAGGAAATTGTTTTTGTCTCGCATTTAAAATATATTACTGGTCCTTCCTAACATAACAATATATATATTCAATGTTAAAATAAGTGAAGTAAAATATTCAACTAACTCAAGTTAGTAAATAATGTAGCTAAAACGGATGCATCATCAATCTCTCTCTCAGTGCGAAATAATCCAAATTTTCATGCAGTTCATCAGTTTATCAGATCAAGTCAGTTCTACAAATATGGAAATTACAGTTTTATTATCCATCTATTAGTGCTACTATATTTCACGCATATTCCCTACGCCAATTTCATAACAGCTATCCACATTCCGGTGAAATGTAACTAGAGAAAGTCCGGGTGCGAAAGTAAATGGTATAAACGAGATAAACCGTTTTCTTGAAAATCGAGAGCTAAATAAAAATGTTTATGCGGATAACTCCTAAACTGTGTGCAAGTGGTTCCTTGACTATTGAGTAAGTACATTGTATTTGGAAGGTTGACACTCCTAGTCAATCATTCGTAATAATATTTGTCATTATATTATACAGGGCTATGCATTGTACCTTTGTCGAAAGTATGAAGGATAAGAATACCGAGTAAGAATAACACTAATGAATACCTTATCGGAGATCAAACTTGACAGACTATCATCCTCTATAATCTTATTGTTGGTAATAATACGTTATTTTATTTTGATTAACTTTCGTTTCTAGAATCATGTCTGTATTTACAGAATGGTTTAATTATAATTATCCATCCTTACACCATCCAGTGCTTTATTGCTTGTGGATTCGAAAGGTAATAAGATCGGTTAACCTTAATAACAAATGAACAACCCACACTCAACAATCTCTCAGGGAGTTGAAGAAGGCTAAAGCCGCTCTTAGTACTTTCTTCTACGTTAATCGCAGTTTTCTTTGATTAACAACCCTCTGTACGATTAAGATCTCCCTTTCATACTTGATTCGGGGTAATTATCGAAACCCAAAGCCAGCTACCACATTTGATTGGTCAGATATGGGGTATCTACTGATCCCCAACGTCCCAGCAGCCGCGACATTTGGTGGTCAGGTGTGTGGTTTTCGAATAAATAACACCCTGTACAGCCACAACATTCGGTGCGAGCTTGGTGTATTTGTAAATAACGCCCTGTATGTAGAGCAGCCGCAACATAAGTGTACCAAGTTTGACATTTTTTCCTTCGGGAATTTTGGAGGAAAAAAATTTAATCTAAATTTTTTTCGTGATTTCAACTCCTTGTTTCTCAGAGGGGATGCATTTTAGGACATAACTGGTATAGCTTCGCCTATATTTTGCTACCCTGTGGGGTGAGTTTTGGCGAATGCATAGGGGGGAGGTTTTTGGTAAATGCGACGGTGAGGATTATGGCAGTCGTGCTAATAATATATGGCGAATGCATCAGGGGTTGGTTTTCGGCGTAGGCGGCAGTTTGGATGATGGTGGTGGTCATAGGCGGTTCGTTGTAGGAGGGGTTCAAGTAGTATTCTAAAATTTCTAGATTTCCTCAACACAACATGCAATTATAATAATTTTCGTGTATAAGAACATCAATGATAATCATCAACTACAATCAATACAGTCAATATTTAATTCGATTTAAGCCCTCTCTGCTGATGGTCGCTGCCTATAGATTGACCTGATACTCGAAATCTCCACGTTTCTCAACATCTGGGAACCCTTAACTGGGAACCATGAAAAAATTCGATTTTTGTGTCGACCGTGGAAATCTGGAATGGTTTGATGGGAAAATAGCGGGTAGTTCGGAGTTGCTGCCCATCTGTGAGCTAGTCGGTCCTCTAACCCCGCCATCGGACAACACGGTTTTGGCTACACATATCACAGTCGCAAATTGAGTGTTAGTTTTTGTGAATATTGTGTATCGTTTAGTGTTAGAAACGGTGATTTGTTTCCGTCCACAATATAATGGATACAATCGCAGTCTTCTATACCTCTGGTGGCTAGTAACTTGACATAATCAGCATGGTATTTGTTCAATTACAAAATGCTGTAGGCTAATTGAGTTGTCGTCAGTTTGATGGATACCAAACTTTCCCAATAATTCACATCATCATCAAATTGTTGACGAACTTCAACAATAACTGGTTCCTGGTACCAAAAATCCTCAATTCACTGGAATACTTCGAACAACATGTCCATAACTAGTTACTTGGAACAGGTAATTCAATTTATACACAAAAGTTTCATCAAATAATTTCAACTGAGTCAATTTCGCGCATATCTTTCCGATTCATTGATTTTTCCGGTACTGCTAAAGTCTCTGAGCTTTTTTAATTAGTTAATACGGCTTTCACTTTTTATTTTAACAAAGTTCTATTATATTTCAATATGTTTTTTATCACTTTATATTCAATATTTATTTCAATGTAGAGTTTCAAAAGTCTTTTTCTCCAACATACAAATGTTCAAGTTTTCCTTGTTAACTTTTTTCTGAGTCATAGAGCTATGATCAATTATTTCGTCAGATTTTTTCTCTTTCATTACATCTTCCGTGAAGGCATCAGCTACTGAATCATTCGTTTTATATGTTAATGATTTTTTTCTATAAACGAATGCATTTTTGCATATTACATCTTGATAATGTAAACAATTATCTAAACGGGTTTCTGCAATTATGCTCGAATCCCGAAATGTTCAGCTATCTGACTCCATATTAGGAAGCTACTGGTTAATACTATAACCCTCAGTTTATTTTCTCAAAATAGCTTTCTCGAGCCTCACACTCGTACTACACACAGTCTCAGAAGGGCATTTGACCCTTGAATTTTGAAAATAACCACATCTGGTCCACCTGCCACAGTTCACAAGTGTTTGGTTGACACAATATTTAGAGCGTAAACTCGATAGTTTTTAAACGGATCCTTTTATCTTTTTCCGTACAATTTACAAATGTGAATAGAACCGTTCTCAAGTGACTTCGGTTTGGTTAATACAGGGCGATTCTGCAAACTATCGTTGCAGTTTATTTCAACTCTTGTCAATACTGTGTAGCAGGCCTAAATTAGTTTTCTTTCTTGAAAAGGGAAACATTCTCAACATGAATACCCCACAAGAGGTTATCTTGACGATGGAAGATAGTGACTAAAGTTTATCTTTCAGTCGCAGATGATTCCACATCTGATTTTATGAACATCCTGTTTATATTTTCAACAAATTAGTTTTCTTTCATTCTTTACTCATTTATAATTAATTTTCTACCCTATTTCTTAATGAAAATATTCATTTATTTTTTCATTTTTTTGATACTATTAACCTTAAGTTCCATTACTTTTTGGTTTTACTCACTTCACAACTTATTTTCTGTATTCAATTACTTTATCCCAAAATTTTTTATTCATTCATTACTTCTTCTCATCAACAACCATATATAATATTTTTTCTGATCTTTTTTCTTTTCCGTGATTTTTATCATATTTTACATATCCAAAGAACAATATTCTATTGGACCTCTTGACCTAGTAGGATATCTATGGGTTACAAGTGACTTACTGTCATCATCCTCACTATATTAGTTTTATCATTAAACCCGTCTTCGGTATTAATTTCACTACTATTATCGGTATCGATCTCTTTTTGAACTCCACTATTAATTTCTGAACCTTCCGCGTGTGGTAATTCTACATTATTCTCTTCAACTTGCAATTCTGGTTCTGAGGTATTTTCTTCTACTGAACAATGTATAGACATTTCTTCAATATTACCCTGAGCTCCGGCCTTATGGAATTTTAACTACTTTTCAAACTCTTCAGGAGCTAATACATAGGCAAGTTCTGACGTTTCGTCTTCTTTTTGTCCTTCTTCAGCTGCTTCTTCAGTCTTTTTGGTATCGTCTTCTAATTTTTCTTTCTTCTTATATAAATCTATACCGTTTTATGGTTTCAGCCTATTTGCGTGAACCACCTGTTTTTTGATTTTTCCCACTAATTGTATTTCAAAATTTACAGGAGATAACATTTTCAGCACTCTATAGGGCCCATCGTTTTTTGGTGGAAGGGACTTGGAGAGTGATTTTCTGGCTGTAACTTTCGGAAGGGTTTTCAGATATACTGAAGATCCTATCAAGGATTCTCTTAACTTATTTTTCTTGTTTTCTTTTTTGTGTGAAGTAGCTGCCGAAATTTCTAACAATTTTCCAGTGTTCGAGTGTGCCAGTTGCATTCTTTGCAGCATGTCAGAAGCATAATTTTCTTGAGTATCATATCTTATACGGGGTGTTTGCAATGTAATTTAATGGGGCAATTTCATATCTCTTCCATACATTAAAAAAAATGAACTTTCTCTGGTCGAAGTGTGTATTTGGTTTCTAATTGCTAAAAGCGCGGAATGTAGTTGTTCGTCCCATCCAGACTTATGTTCTGTCACTAAGTGTGATAAAGTTGTTTTCAAATGTCCATGGAATCGTTCTAACACTCCATTCGTAGCTGGATGTTCAGCTCATTAATTTTCAATATGGTGCAAATTTCCAAAAATAACGCCGATAAAGATTGGGAGCCACGAGCACTGAATAAATATCTAGGAGCTCCATATCTTACAATGATATTTTCTACAAAGCTCTTTGCCACAGTTTCAGTGAGAATATATCTGTTTCCTCTATATGTAGTGTTTAGGGGTCCCACAATATCTATGGCTACAAATTCGAATACCGTCTCTGGTATTGGCATCCTCTAATCTTTAAAAATATTTTTAATTTGTATATTTTCCACGTCTTTTCGCATATTGAGCCAAAAAAATTCTTTATGTTCAGCTCATAATGTTTTTTGTTGACCACCATGACAAAAAAATATATTATCATGGTATAAATTCAATATTAGTTTTCTCATAACTTGAGGTGCGTATATTTCATCCTTCCGTTCGACGGCCTTTCTCTTGACATATAACACCCGGTTGTTTACATACAAATTCTAATCATCTTCGAGAAATAAATCAGTTATTTCAGAAATTTGCTGGTCATTTTTCTGTAATTTATGAATGTCTTCTAAACTCCATACTGTATCCATAACAGGTTCTATAGTTTCCACATCTTTATTTATAGCACATATTTGCTTAACCTGATTTTTTTTTATCACTTACTGGTTCATCTTCAGACAAAGTGAATTGGCATGTCCGTTATCTCTTCCAGCTCAATAGTAAACGAATATTCTAACAAAATCATTCCCCACTCAGCTGATCGACTACTAGGATCCTTGATCGATGATAAGTATATTATTGGACGATGGTCAGTGATAATGGTGAAATGAATGCCAATTAAATAACATCTATATTTCTTTATTGCCCAAATTACTGCTAGGCATTCTCTCCCAATAGTAGAATATCGAGTCTCGGCTGCATTCAGTGTTCTACTAGAATAGCATATAGGGTGTCCAAATCCTGAGTATTCCTGACTTAAAATTTCTGAAATGGCGGATGCACTCGCATATGTGGTAACTATAAAAGGTCTTGAAAAATCAGGATATTTCAAAATAGGCGGTGTTATCAAGGTCTCAAATGCTTGCTGCTGTTCAGCTCCCCAATGAAATTTCACATCTTTCCTAGTTAATTTGATGAGTGGTTGTGGAAGTTATGAAAAGTTCTGAACAAACTTTCTGTGAAAGCCACATATCCAAGAAAAGCTCTTATTTCTCCTACACATTTTGGTTGAGGGTATTATTAACTACTCGAGTTTTTTCATGAAGTGACATCTAGTGGGCTTGAATTTTGAGTTGCTGTCTCTTATTTTATCGACTACATGACGCAATCTGTCTAGGTGTTCGTCAATATTTGGTCCGCTGAATACTATGATGTCATCTAGATATACTAGGCATTCTTTTTCCGTTAAATTAGCAGAAGTAAGGTCCATGAACCTCTGGAAGCTCGACGGCGAGTTCTTCAAACCTTGTGGTAATTTTTTGAATTCATAGTGTCCATTTGGAGTAGAAGAGGCACTTTTTTCCCGGCCACGTTCATCTAATTCGATTTGAAAATATCCACTTGCTGAATCCATCACGCTGTATAATTCTGTATCATTCAATTTCTCTGTCCCGCAAATGAGGTAGAGGATGAAGATACGTTTTGGTAAAATCATTCAATTTTCTATAATCAATACATAACCTTAATTATGCCTCTTTACCTGGATGCAATTTTTTTTCAATTAAGATTGCTGGAAAACTCCAAGGACTGGCAGATTCTACTATTTTATCATTTTCTAGTAACTCCTTGATTCCTTTATCCATTGCTTTCTGTCTCTGGAATGGAATTCTATAGGGTCTCTTCGTAATGGGAAGAACATCTTCCGTGATAATTCTATGTTTCACTAAGTGGGTACTACTCAATTTTTGACTAGGTGCTTTAAATATATCTATATATTCTCCTTCAAGTTCCGCCAATTTGATTTGACCACTTCCCTTTGGATCATCCAAATGCAATTGTTGCAAAATTATTCTTCCATCCTGAATTTCTATTCGTCTAATTTCCTTTTCTCTATCGATAACTTTCTTCTCCTCATCTGTATCTGCTGTAAATCCGATGGCAATCACATGTTTTCTTGGTATCGATAAAGTTTTCGCTAAAACATTCATTATTCGTATAGGTATATCTTTCCTATTTTTACCCATCGATCTTGCTACTACTTATCCATTCATGGCTTCATTATCTTCGATAACAAAATTATCTGACGTCAAATTATTTTGAGCCTTAGCCATAACAACAGTCATAATCCTAGGAGACAAGATCAAGTCTTTAGACAAATAAATCCGTTTCGTTTCGTAATTATTTTTAGTACGCATTATACTTTTTTCGATTCCATTTTTTCCAAGATATTTAGTCGTCACTAATATGCTGGCAGAAAAAGATTCCCCCTCAGACGATTGGTTTTTTCTTGTAGACTATGCTTCGAAATTTTCCTCTCATCTACTTCAATAATTTTCCTTGAACTACATGACCCGTTATCTCCCATGATTTCCGTTCCCTCCGTATGGGTTTTATAAATTTTCTCATCATTTTCAGACTTTTTCTTCATATTTTTCGTACACTCTGTAGGTGTTTGGAAAATGTCATCCTCATCTTCATATTGTAACCTTCTCTTCATATTTTTCGTACACGCTGAAGGTGTTTTGAAAATGTCATCCTCATCTTCATATTCTGACCTTTTCGCTATATTTTTCGTACACGCTGTAGGTGTTTAGAAAATTCCTTCTGCGAATTCCTTTTCTGTCATCTTATTTACTTCACATGAGGCTTTAGCTCCCTCAATTTATGTACAGTCAGTAGGTGTTTCAGAATTTGTCACTTCATATCCCTTTTTCTTAGTACTTTCCTGCTCTGACAGGTTCCTTTCACCCTGTATAGTACTTTCATTTTCTCTCAAATTTGTATTTTCTAACAAATTATTCTGTCGCAGAAGTTTTTTCGCTTTTCCGTGGCATGCTACTATATTTTTAGGAGGTAGATTACCATTCTCAGATGAAAATAATCCACTCTTTCGATTCCTTTTTGCACACCCGAAGGCAATCACATGTTTTCTTGGTATCAATAAAGTTTTCGCTAAAACATTCATTATTCGTATAGGTATATCTTTCCCATTTTTACCTATCGATCTAGTTACTACTGATCCATTTATAGCTTCATTATCTTCAATAACAACATCATCTGACGTCAAATTATTTTGAGCCTTAGCCATAACAACAGCCATAGTCCTAGGAGGCAAGATCAAGTCTTTAGACGAATAAATACCAGTTTCGTGATCATTTTCAGTAGGCATGGTACTTTTTTCGATTCCATTTTTTCCAAGATTTTTAGTCGTCACTAACATCCTGGCAGAAAAAGATTTCCCCTTGGACGAATTCTTTTTTCTTGTAGACTATGCTTCGAAATTTTCCTCTCATCCACTTCAATAATTTTCCTTGATCTACATGACTCGTTATCTCCCATAATTTCCGTTCCCTCTGTATGGGTTTTATAAATTTTCTCATTATTTTCAGACTTTTCCTTCATATTTTCCGTAGGTGTTTGAAAAATTCATCCTCATCTTCATATTTAACCTTTTCTTTATATTTTTCGTACACGCTGTAGGTGTTTTGAAAATGTCATCCTCAGCTTCATATTCTAACCTTTTCTTCAAATTTCTCGTACACGCTGTAGGTGTTTTGAAAATTTCCTCTTCGAATTCCTTTTCTGTCATTTTATTCACTTCACATGAGGCTCCCTTAATTCCTGTACAGTCAGTAGGTGTATTAGAATTTGTCACTTCATATCCCTTTTTCTTGGTACTTTCCTCCTCTGACAGGTTCCTTTCACCCTGTATAGTACTTTCATTTTCTCTCAAATTTGTATTTTCTAACGAATTATTCTGTCGCAAAGGTTTTTTTCGCTTTTCCGTGGCATGCTACTATATTTTTAGGAGGTAGATTACCATCCTTAGATAAAAATAATCCACTCTTTAGATTCCTTTCTGCAGACTTCGTACTTCCTTTTGAGACTTTCTTTCCGAGTTCATTGGATTTTCCCATTGTACTGGTGGAAGGTATGTCCTTGGATGAACTGGCTCCTTCACCTTGAATGTCATTCAAAATTATAGCACTATCTTGCAAATCAATCCTTCCTAATAAACAGGACGCTCCGGTTTCCGCGCTACCTAGCCCATTCTCTTCTGAATAGATTTTCTACCTATTCTCAAGCTTTGAAAAATTTTTTCTCTCTGGTACACCTTTTGACCAGTGACCACTGTTACCTCTTTCCCATTATTCCTCTTCTCTCTCGACAATTTCTTACGATTATTTTTCCTTCGTTTTCACAATTTTCTCTCTTTATCATTTGTATTTTTTCAGCTAAAGGTAGCATTCTTCTCTGATCCCTACTTCCTGAATTTTCCACTGGATTTCCTCGCGAGTGAAATCTCTTCTAAGAGCCAGCTGGACTCAATTCCTGGCATGAAAATCCATCTCCAATTACTCTGCTATTTGTTCTGGGCGGGCCCTCCCATATTGAACCTAGCTTTTCTTCGGAATTTCTTTCCATCCATCGTAATGGTTAATTCTAACAATCTCTTATCCATACTTTCAATTTTATCTTTCAATTGCTTTTCCATATCTTCGAATTTTCCTTCCCACGTAAGAATTCCTTTATCATTTTCTGTCTGATATATATTTTTTAGTTCCATATGAAGGTCAATAATTTCATTTCTCAAAAACATTTTACTTGCTTCACAATCTCATTTAAACTAATGTTCTTGTAGAAAATCTAACCCCAAAATTACTTCGGTACTTAAATGATTGGAATCAATGATGAAAAATTCATGTTGAATTTGCGTTCTTTCATTCAATTGAATTGGTAAAATAACTGATCCTATATACGTTACAGCATTTACTTGAATCAAAATAGTTCGAAAAATTCCTGCAATCTCTAAAATTATAACATTTCTTTGAGCTTCCCCTAGAGTATAGGTCAGTATCGTTTGATGAGGCCTCCTAGGTCTTCCGTTTTGATTTATTGACGATTGTTTGCGGTTCTCAGCAAAGACGGATCGAGAACGGGATGATCGTTTGAATCCATTCTATTTTCATAACTCTGTCTCGTATCAGTTTGACAATCAAATGACATGTGCCCTCGTTTGTTGCACCGAAAACATGTTTTATTCTTCATTCGGCAATTTCTGATATCATGTCCTGATTTCTGACAATGCTGACATGTAATTATGCTCCTATTTTGCAAATTCCCATCTTTCATTCTACAATCTCTTATATTATGTCCGGGTTTCTGACAATACTGGCATATTATCGCATTTCTCGATTGCAAATTACCATTTTCCACTCTGCAATCTCTTATAGTATGTCCCGGTTTTTGGCAATAATGACACACTACTACATTAGTATTCTGCGAATTTGAATTGAAATTCCTGAAACTACTATCTATTGGTTTTGGCAAACTTTCATTTATTTCCTTGATCTTTCTCAGCGAATTCAATAGCCTCTTTCAATGTATCCGGACTGGCAGATAAAACTCTTTTTCTAACAGGATCCAGTAATCCTAATGCAAATGGTGTAATAATATCCTGCTCATGTCTGTGTGAAATAACTCTATCTACAGTGTCATTTCCCGTGAGTAATAAAATGTTTGCCGCACAAACTTCCAAGCGTGCCAAATACTGGCGGCATGTTTCATCTTTTCTCTGATGGTATTCTAATAACTCTCTTTTATCTTGTCCCGAAATTTTTGTTATACCGAATTGTTCCTGTAGCCCTTTCAAACTCATTCCAACTTCCAGTAGTTCGTGATTTACTATCCGCGTCTATTGATTGTTTCGCTATTCCTTGTAATTTCAATCGCACTATTGACACTATTTGCAGATCATTCCATTTTCCCAGAATAGCACAATCATGTATGATCCGAAAAAAATCTTCAATTTTTGTTTGCCCATTATATGTAGGTCCACTGTTCAAGCTAATAGATATATTTGGTTTGATTTGTAACACAGGAAATACCTGACTAGTCGTTCAGGGAGTTTCTAGTGGAGGTGTCATATTTGAGTTTAAGAGGCACCAAATTTCAATAATAATCATAAAAATCAGTAAATACTTTTTCTCACGATTAACCCTGTATAAATTACTTTTATTTTCTTTTTTAAATTGCCAATGCTTTCTTGACAAATATTATTACTCCCAAAACAAATAATTCCAAATTCAAAATAAAAAAAAAAAAAAAAAATTTCATTATTTCCGATCACTCGGGATTATGACTTTGTATAAATGCTTATTTTTGCATTGTTTTCCATTATCCTGACACCATTGCTATAACTGGGGACAGTGGGAGAAGTAATCACCCCACATCTGACCAGCCATTGTTGAAACCTGAGTATATACAGAGTGTTATGAATTCACACACCACTCCAAAAAAAAACAAGTGTTTTTAACTTGTTTGTATTTGAATATAACTTGAAGTACAAAAAGTTTGCATCTATCTGATTAAAACATGATATGATCGAAATAACTCAATTTAAGATGCTGATGCGCATCATACGTTACATACTGAATTGAATGAATACCCGAATGGAATGACTCTTATGGTTCCAAAACTGTTTATATATCCGCGTATTCACACATGCAGAGAAATCTATAATCTACTATACGATCCCCAATTGGCTTCGTTATATTTTAAAATATAATTACATTGTCTCGCCTACTCTAATGCAGCTGTGCCGCTTTTTTGTTAGGGTGGTAATCTAATTTTCTAAAGAACTCATAATTAGGTACTATTTTCGGGGTACATCTATGTTTATGAACCTTTATTTTGAATTTCATGGCATTCCACGTGCCGTTTATAATTTTTATTTTATCTGCCGCATAGTTACATAATGTAATTTTTATAATATCTCGGTTCATTGATTCAATACTCGGTTGAATAGAATAGATTTCACGTAATATGAATTTATATATAAACACTGGATTCTCCCATAGTTTACAGGTGATCTTTCTAATTGAATATATTCTTTCGAAACATTTTTTTTTCCAAGCTCTATAGGTAGATCATGACACAGGGTCACCAACAGGAGAAACTAACCTTGCCAGCACAGGATAGACATCAACCAAGCCTATCTTATTTGACAACCACCAAACAGAATATCATCTGCAATATATCACAAATTGGAGAAAATGACCAGAGATGGCTCAATCGGAGAATCGTCGAGTCCATGGTAACACTTGGTGATACTATTTTTCAAGGAGAATGGATCTACCAGATGATGTGTGGATTAAAGGAAACTTAATGAGGTAACCAAGAGGGACAGCTATCCATTATCTCGAATCGATGCCACACTGGCTTCTTTGGAATGCTGAAAGGCGTTTTCAATATTGGACTTGGAAAATGGGTACTGGCAACTAGGCATACTGGTAGCGAACTGTGCCAGTTTACCGTTCTGCCTTTTGATCTCTGTGATGCCCCGGTGACCTTCCAGAGATTGATGGAGCTGATATTTTGTGTACTCACTTGGTGTATCTGTATCTGTATTGGTAATGAAAATAAATATCGAGAAATATCTGGTCAACCTACGCGAAGTTTTTGGACGTCTATGGAATTCCAAACTGAAGCTGAATCCTCAGAGGTGCTACCCATTCCAGAAGCAAGTTAATTTTTCGGCAGAATGAATTCAACTCAACTAATTAGGAACTGACCGGTACCAAAGGTAAACACAAGGAGAGAAGCATTCTAGGCCTGTGTACTTATTGCCGCCGTTTTGTGAAAGAATTTTCAGATATTGCAGCTCCACTACATGAGTTAACAGGAGATCGGATCTACTTCAACTGATCCATGGAAAGTGATCGAGTTGTCCGCAAGCCGAAGGCAGCGCTCTGTTCAAGTTAAATTCTGACATACCCCAAGCAAAAAGGCTTTTTCATCCTGAACGCAAATACGAGCTACATCGGACTTGGGCTGTGTTCCACAGGTGCAAGATAGTCAGGAAAGAGTAATCAAATTTCACATCAGGACCGATCATGCAGCTCTGATGTGGCTACCGAAGATGAAAAATCCAGAAAGGCATATAGCTAGATGAATAGAAAAGCTAAACCAGTATAATTTCAGAATCAAACATCACCCAGGACTACTACATAGTAATGCGGATGCCTTGTCTAGAAAACACCGGTCCAGAATTCCTTCAAGATCAGGTTATTATTTTTCAATGCTCTTGCGATTTGTCCAAAAGTCATTCAATATGTACTTTATAGAAATTATTTGCTTTGACTCATCCAATACTTGATATTGTTCCATTGGAATTGATTGCGAATCTATCAAAGCTGCGATAACTTCAACATAATAAAGCTCATATTCAACAGTACACATATGTCATGAGGTTTGGATAAAAGTGGCTAACACCACACGATGTGAAACTGCCATATAAAGAGAGCCAATGTTTCAATTCTTCGCGGTGAGGTGGTAGATTTGTTGTTCATTATACTAAGGAGTACACCTGATGAAATATGAATAATATACTATACTAAGGAGTATACCTGTTGAAATATGAATGAGCTCATGGAGCTATCCACGTGCTCACTATGAATTGAATATCCCATTATCTGTATGCGAATAATTTGGAATGATTTGCACTCATGTTGCTCATCAATAATTTTGCAGACAAAACTGTTCCTGATGTAGATGAATTTTTTTTAAACTCTTGATTACCTGTTTGTTTGGATTGAATTGAAATCAGAGGTATTTATCATTAATATTGGTTTTCATGATGTTAACTGGAGTTAGGAGAATTTGTGTTGTTTGATGAACATGATCCAAGTATTTGATTCGATTCTTCGTAACATTTTTTCCAATTCCTCATCGGAACGTAAGGTGCCATACTATACTAATTTCTCAACTTGGGCTTTGTAATATCCATAAAAAAAACTCGGGTCTTGTGAGAAGAGGGGCATTTCTATTGCCGATACCTATGATATCATTCTAACTGGACATCATGGCCTTGCTGATCATTATGAGTTTCTTTGGAAGTTTTCAAAATTTCCAGTTCAGTTCAGAGCATCATAATCGTGGAGCCTCAACTGTTTTCCCTATTCGAATAATGAAACTGTGTTCCAAAATATTTATGTCTTCTGTCTATAAAATGATGATCCAAAGTGGAAATGGCATAACATAATAACATGTGATGCAATTTGCCCAAGCACTATTGATTGAAATGACGCAAGCTATATTTGAGAAAAACAAATTAATGAATCTAACTTAATTATGTTAGAGCCAATAATAAAATATTAATAAAAATTCCAATGATTTAAAATCGTAAAATATCCATGGACAATTAAGAAAGAAGTCCTCATTCCTCTTTTTGTATTTCGAAAACCCTTTAGCCCATTTTTGGGGTCCATTGACACTTCTGCTGATCAGGAAATCAAAGTCCACAACCAGCCACTCAGAAAAGTGGATTTCATGATTCATTGCAGAAAAACGGGTGACGTCTCCATCTTAGTTTCATTATTAATCAATTCAACATTTGTTGGATACTCTTCTCAGTTTCTACAGAAAAAGAGAGTGATGAGTTGAGTCCACTGAAAAGACTATCGTTGAATAAGGCGGATATACGAACAAACAGCAGAAATCAATCAATATTTTTAGTGTGTGTGCTTCGTTGAGTTACAGGAAATCACTTAACGAGTAGCTCTGATGATAACTTGACAGTCGAAAGCGCTTTGCCAAGATTTTATAAAAACTGTTAGGGAAATCACGAAAATAACCTGGGTACACCCCTGTACTGGTTGTCGATGACATCATGGTCCACATGTTCTATAACCGCCATTGAAAAATTTAAGAATCGACCGTTGGGAGTGACGTCATTTTTCAAATATTTCTTCAACAGTCATTCGGAGATGTGAGGATAAACCAGCTATTAACGATGTTGTTTGGAACATTACCGATCGCCACTATTCCAGAACTTTCCGCCGTTCTATATATAGCGGATCATATGCGACAGAGAGTCATTTAGAAGTCGTCAGGCAGTCACAAGATAGTTTTATGACTATTGTTGAGCATTGTAATTGTGAACCAGTAATGTATTGTTAGAGTATTATTGTATTTCAAACTGGAATGAACGGACGAATCTATTGGAATATCATTTGTAGGAAAGGGCATGGTCAAATTGAATGCCCGAATCTTTGTGACCATGTCGACTTTCGCTAGATTGTCATCATTCATTTTGTATGGGAATCTCATTACTTTCCATTCTCTCGTGCTGGACAAAACTACACACTTCGTTGAGAGGGAGGTCGTTTTTCCAGACCAACGGAATACTCCTGGAGTACTCCAGGTTCTGTGGAAAGTTATTAATGAATATTAAGAAGAGAAGTGGCTACCAGGCTCGACTCCTGGGGTACTCCAGAGTTTGCTTGATATTTGCCTGATGAATTGCCGCGTTATTTTACTTTATACGTCCTGTTTTCAAGAAATGACACAAAAACTGTTATACTATGTAGGTTTGCGCCATATCTCTGTAGTTTATTCATCAAACATTTCTTGGAAATCGGTGTATATAACGTAAATATGTGCATTATCCGCCATATACTTGAGGACATCTTGTGAGAAAACCAGTAGGTTTGTAGCTGTTGACTTTTTTGGGGTAAACCTGTGTTCTTCTGCGCATTTATTGGATTTGACAGAGTCACACACTTCCTTTCATATATAACGTGTTCAAAGAGTTGAGCTATTGCACATAATACTGGAATTGGTAGTTTTTAATATCAGAGGTTTTTCCACACTCGTGAATTGGCGTTACAACTGATTCCTTCCACATTTCTGGAAACGATGCTGTTCTTATAGATAGATTGAAAATGAACCGAATTGGCTCCAGAAGCCACTCTGAGCATCCTTCGATTAGGTATGGTGGGATTCTGTCAATGTCAGCCTTCTTTGGTTTGGGGTTTTTCATCGCCTGATAGTACTCACCGATAGACACCTCACTGACGAATGCCATAGTTCCGGTATTTATTGCCCGCTCTACTATATACGAGGCCTTCCCTATTCCAGAGATGGACTCAAAATATTTCCTAAAATAGTCAGCCACCTCAAAAAGGGGATTTTTTTATTTTCGAATTACAAGTTCGTGATGTTAATATTATTTTTGTTTTATGTTTTGGTGTAAGTCCAAAAGATTCTACTATCCGTTTTGATAGAGTTTTCCATAGCTTCCGTGTATTCGTCATACTTTTTTCAATTAACGCTTTCAATGTATGCCTTATTGTTTTGAATTATATATGGTTACATATGGTATTCAGAGTAATGAATGTTATTGTTTTTCCCTTTTTAGTGATACTAAAAATATTGTATAGTTTGTCATAAAAAAGGCTACAGCATCGTTGACTCCTTCGATTTTATACAGTGGCATCCAATCCAAATCCCTAGTCATGCGATGAGGACTGGAAAGTCACACTTTTTGAAATTATAGTATTTCAATCAGTCTGCTGTCTTTTCTGGGTGTTCGTCATTTCTCAGGGTATCTACACCGATTTGCACATAAAGGGAAGGATGGTCTTTGGGCACTAACGTAAATTCAGGTCTTGATAGTTCTAAGGAATAATTATTATGTCCTTGTGTCAGGATCAGATTCAGTATTCTAACTCTGCTATTAGTAATATAATTAGATTAGTTGAAAAGGGAAACATTCTCAATCGAATATTGATAGAAAGATTTTTCTGTGAATTGAAAAATCCACGATTAAAATGAAGTTATTTTATGAACATCCTGTTTATATTTTCAACAAATCAATTAGATTAGATTAATGAAGTCTCGAAATATTTCATACCTCTCGTACGCTCCTCCTCGCCCAAAGTTTTCGTCAACTAGATATGGCAAATTGAAATCTCTCATGATGACTAGGTTTCCGTTGGTCGCTTGAATATTTTCAATGTTATTACAGAAATTCTGATAAGTTTCTGCGATTGAGTTGGGAGAAAAATAGACTGATAGAACATAAAGGTTCTGCTTTTTGAAACTTATGTTGATAACCACCAAATCGTGCAGATAGTACTTCAGTACGTACGTACTTCAGTAACTTTGTACTTTTCTTTTGGCCGCTATCATAACCCCTTCCCTCATTACTTTTTTAGTGAAGCCATGATTTCTATCTGCTCTAAACAGATTTTATCTATCCAGATTCATAACTTCTGAGTCGAATATCCCCTCGTACAACCATGTTTCCGTACCTTTAATTATATCATAATCCTCCTTTTCAATATTCAATTTGATTTCCCTCAGCTTTATCCTCAGTCCTCTGAAGTTCGGATAGTAAACGTTGATAGTGTCCATTTCCATTATAGTGTACGATAAGTAATTGATAATTTTTCTCCCTGATCTGTAATAGAAACAGAAGATGGGTTGCATAATATAGTACAAAACTAAATTAGAAAACGTAAACAATTAATTTATTATTATTGATTAATATTGTATTCTGGCGAGTTCGATCTAATAACTGAAATAGAGTTCATTTTTGTTCTTTCTCTGTGAGGTGAAAAAGAAAAACTGCCTAGATAATGTCACTTTCACATGTATTTCTCATTTTCTGTCCACCAATATTTTCAAATACTTCCCTATTACAACTCCAAATGTATTTTGTAGTGTACTTATTTGCAGCTTCCATCAAAATGTCTAGTTTTGCTTTGGTTAGTTCCTCTCGTATCACGATGCCACTGGATTTTAGAGATTTCTTGCTGTCCATTACTTTTTGTCTGTCCCTGTAGTAACAAAAACGAACAAGTATAACTTGGGGTTCTTTGTTCTGCCAATCTTCCAACAGGCTGGTGGTTTTTGGACCGACTCAGTGGACCTACGTTTATTTTGACCTTCAATGTTTTATTGAGTAAATTATGCACAACATCTTCCAGAATCTCGCCATCGCTTTCCTCAACTCCAAAGTTTCTTATATTATTTTTAATTTGATACTGCTCTTGGTGGTCGACTTTTCGCTTTGAACTTTTGTTTTTGTCGGACAGAGAGGAAATCTTTTGATCATATTCTTGAAATTTCTCCTGTTGTCCCTTCAAAATCTCGTCTATCTTCTCATTGAGGTGTTCGATAACACTTTTGATAAGAGATTCCATGAAGTTTTGATCTGTTCTGACGATATTTTTGTGATAGGGCCATGTCGAAACACTTGTACACTCGAAAAATTTGCAGATTGGTTTCCACAACTTTTCAGGTATGAAAGTGACGCGCACTGACACATACAGAGCTCGAACGGTATTCGCTTTGACGGTACATCGCTGAATATAAATATTTCACTATGAATATAATAGGTTTGTATCTGAAACCGATGAAAGAAGTTCCTTGAACTGGAATCGGATCCAAGCTCCCGCTTGATAGACTGGCATGCTAACCACTACTCCAGAGAATTTTTCTTGATATTTTGAAAATACCGGGATTGAATTATGCATTGTCTCACTTGAAAACCTACTGAAAAAAGGTATATTCGAATTTTGCATTTCTTGTTTCTCTATATAGGAATTGAATGCGTTGACGTATAATTCTGACAGGATCCAGTGTGGTTTTATCGCAGAACAATTTCGAATCTACTGTGGTTTTGACATTCATCACTATAGAACTGATCTGATTGGTTCCCTGTTCGGAATTTCAGCCATTTGATTGGTTAAAAAATAATGACATATTCACCGATAAAAACGCCTGTTACTCATAACCGGCCTACATCTAGTAGCCGTACGTCGGTACGTCATTTTATTGTCTGTTCTGTCATTTATATTTATTTAGATTTGTTGATATAAAAACATTGTCATTTTGCTGAAGTTTCGAACAAAAAAATATAGAAAAATCTATACCGCAATCCACAAAAAACGCTGAAGCGTTAATATGGAGACAATTTATGGAGTCCGAAATTACGACGGAAATAACTCCGTTACAAGAAGTAGTAGATATTGAAGGATTGGGCCTACAATATGAAAAAGAGTAGATTATAAGGAATATGCAGTTAAATCAATTTGAAACTCAACTGCAAAGCTTATTCGAAAAATGGTTCAGTTACTACAATTTCAAATTTGATGTTTTGAAAATTCAAAAGTTATGTCTCCATACTCCATGTCTCCAACTTTCAAAGAGGCTCGTAATGCGAAAAATAGTAAGTGGAAAGAATTGCGAGCAATTCCAGAGGAAATGAAGGTATTTTTTGTACAATTTTTCGATTGAATAAAAAATATATACTCAAAATGGCAAAATTGTGGAATATAGGAGAGTCAGAGGGATAACAAAAAATATTCTTGCATAAAGCTTTTCATGAATTAGCTTGAAGGGGAGGAGAAGCTATAAACTGTGAAATATATCATGTCAAAGAAGAAGAAACAGGAAGATTTGAATACCTTCAATTCAATATTCTCAAAGACGGTAAAAGATGAGAAAACAAAATTGGCGGACTGCAAATTAATAACAAAAAATGAAATGGCTGGAGGTGTTTGTCCCGTTATACTGCTAAAATTACTCTTATAAAAAAGAAATAAAAACATAACATGTAAACGACCCCTAATCCCGTTTGTAAAAACAAAGTTTCTGAAGGTTGGTACAAAAATGTTCAACTGGGTATCAATTAAAATTATTTCCTGCAATAAATGGGGTAGAAAACTGTCTTCAATTGTCCCTCAACCTTAAACGCATTGAGCAATGGTGCTTCCATAATAAGCTTCCTCTTAATGCAAGTAAATGTGATGTAATGACATTTACTTTGAAAAATCAGCCACTTTTATATCAATATTCAATCAACAACATTCCCCTCCAACGGCCTGTCACATACACCGATCTTGGTGTTATTTTCGACACGGAAATATATTTTGCCCCTCATATTGAACAACCCAATTATTGACCAACACATTCTGCAAAAACTCAATTCCAATGTAACTAGACCATCGTCTAGAGTAGACAACACGTTTCATTTACCAACACCAGGAACAGATATCTTGAAATACTCACCGCTGCATAGAATGTGTGTCAATTGTAATTCTGCAAGTTGTTAGATTGATATTTTTGACTATTCAATCTCTGCGATTGAATCCTATCACTTTAGTTAATCTTGGTATGTATTGATACTTCGTTAATTTGTTATTTTGTATTGTACTGTATTTGTAACTTATATTTCTGTTCTGTAGTTGGGTGTAACCTGTAGAACAGTGTATCAATAAATAAATCAATAAATAAAATTAATGAAATACGATTTCTACTTGGACCAAAAATCATGCAACTAAAATTGGACTCGACATCACGAATGATAAAATTACCAATCATTCAAACCGTGCTAGTACAGTTTCTGAATTAGTCAAAGCAGGAGTAAGTGACCAACAACTTATAGAGATAACGGGACCCTCACCATCATCTTCTATTGAACCCTATTATACCTCCACATTGACCCCAAACATCACAACAATCTTGGTAGTTCCTTACGAGCCTCGAATTAGAAAGATCTGAATGAATATTACACATGTGTGAATACCAGAGGAAGAATTGTTGAAATCAGTTCACCAAACCAAACAATTCCATACAATTATTATTTGGTAACTGTTCCCAGTTATTCAATTGTACCTACCAATGAAGATAATAATTGTTGTTGTTCATTCATATATTTTGTCGTTAATTTATCTTACCAAAAAACAATCTAGCATTTCTCCTGAGGATAAATTGATTTTAAACTCAAAATTTTTCCATCAGTATTTATACTCAAAAGACTGCCCAAGTAGCACACAGAGGTCATAATTCGGTTGTACAGACGTCCAGTAGATCTTTCGCAAAAGTCCATGACTTATGTCTTGTAATATGCTGAGACGTCGCTATGTTTGCCAATACGACAAAAAGGCACACTCTTGCGACGTCACATCGACGTTATGAAGTAGTGGTAATGACTTGCCAATATAGACTTATATAAGCCAGTCACAAAAGGGTCGTTCTGTGGTCTTAGTGTAGTCATTATATCATTACGCATGTATTACAATATGTATACCTTATCAAAAGATTTTATATAATATCAATATAATATATTAGTCAGCCTTCCTTTACATGTTCATGATACTCTGTGACCATGATAGTTATCGAAATAAAAATGATTTTCATTTATGTTTCTTCAAGAATTGTTCTGAAACTCTAGTGACCAAGCAAATCCATTTTTACGATCAAAATCCAATTCTACTCACTTAAAATTCATGCGCCTCGAAAATGAAGAGAGATAAATATCTATTTTCATTTCAGAAAAAATATATTTCATCAATATTTCTCATTAATCGTTGAAATATGTATACCATATTACGAAAGATACTTGATTAGCACATCTCCAATGATGTTTGTCCCAGAGTCCCATATTTTTTTTATCAATCAATCGAAAAACATGGATGCCGTCCTTCTAGTGTCGAAAAGTTGTAATTTCTCCGGTATGTACGAGTGTCTCAAAGACATCGCAATAGCTCACATAAAAAAGTTGTAATGTAGTCGCTATGACCACAAGTAGCAAGTTTTACACTGAGTGCATAAGCATTCCGCTAGTTGCTAGTTCCGCCCAATGGTAAAAGCTAAAAATAACTGACATTTACAATAGAGGTTTTGTTGATGTTGAATATTTAAATATTTTTTAATTATCACTCGAAGTGCACATACATATTATTTATGTCTTCCCCTGTTGTGAAAACAATTGAAGGAACTGGATGAACTTAATTTTTTTGCAGTGTCTCGATAGACTGATTATTTCAGATGGTAATTATGGGGTAGGCACTCATCCTTCCTCTTTATATTTTTCTATACGCTCCAGTTCTCTTGTAAGGTAGATTGGATTTTTGTTTTGGCATTCTGATCATTTATACGGAACTGAATATTCTTCATACAAAACAAAATATACCTATCCAACAAAAATAACAAAACCAACAGAAATAATCTAACCATAGATACATAATGTAATAATTACGACCAAAGTTCATCAGTTGATAAAATTACATTACATGAGTACAATATTTAGTCGTAGAAACGTTTCAAAAATCTATTCATTAGAACCACATATGTTCATTGTCATAATAACCTCACAGCAACTGCTCTTAAGTTCTCCTTAACGACACATACAATTTATTTACATTCAAACCACAATACAACTTCATCTCGAGAATTTTTTATTATACTCTCGTTATATCTACTACACGACGTCATAGCAACGCCTAAAGGTTATAAAACGCACATTAACTTTTTGGTTCTAAAACATACAAATACGTGGTCTTTAAGACGGTATAAGAAGTTATTATGTTAATTTTATGACTCTGTGCTACTTGGGTGACATTTGTCAAAATCGATCGACCTTCGGTATCGCGATTTTGCCATGTCAGTTTTTTCTAGTGAAATTATTTATTGGAAAAATTATTTCGTTACAAAGAGAAATTTATCTGCTGAAATAAAAGCTGTTGTGTTTTTACTGTTCCATTCCATTTTATCACCATTCCCGCGCTTTTCCGTCGATAATTTTTCAATTCGAACCAATTCAAAGCGATATATATATATATATATTTACATATATATATATATATATATATATATATATATAGATATATTTATATATATATATATATAGATATATATTTATATATATATATATAGATATATATATATATATATATATATATATATATATATATATATATACAGGGTTAGTCAACAGGATTCCCGTGGTTCATTGCTCCTTAATGTATCACCATTCCGATTTATTATATCTCTCTGTCAAAGGGACCATCTAAGACCACCTTGCAAAATAATTTTCATTCATACAGGGTGCATCAATGATGGGAAAAATTGTTGTTTTTCAAATGAAACACCCGGTATATTTTTATATATTCCGATCAGCTGTTCCATTGGCTGCTCAACGATTATTTCAATTTTGAATTCCGTTGCGGCGTTGCCGAGTTATTCAAAAGAAATCTATTTTATAGACTTCTTTTCGAAAAATTACCTATTTCACATTTCGAAATATTTAGTAAAGATAATTGGGGAATCTTTGGTCGATATGATGATGTTCATTGTGAATAGCAATAATTTGGAATACATTTAACAGGATGTTCTATACAACAACACAAACTTGGCCATTTTCAAACATCGGTATTTTGATTTTTTCAAATAAAACACCTTGTATATTCTCAATTAAATCAACTCGTTTTCAATAACTCTACACTTTTCATTCGCCATGTCATGTACCTAAAACAACTCGTTTCCGAGATAATCTACATCCAAAAGATATATGGATATTTTTGCATAGGAAATATTGACAATGTTCGCCTTTGGTATCATATTTGGAATTAAACTCTGCATGAATATCATATTTATCCGAATTTGACAGAAAATAACAATAAATAATGCGGCAAATGTTCAATGTACCTCCCATTTTCACCAATACATACTCTCAATCTGTTTCGGAAATTAGTATCCACATGTGCCAGCATGTCCTCTGAAATTTCCCTGGAAGCAGTACGAATTATTGCTTTCATATTTTCAGGAGTTGTAGGCGATAGAAATGAATCTATTTTTGTGAGGTCCACTGACCTCGGAGGCCACTGAACTGGCACTCCTCTACCTATCCATTTTTCACGGAATTCATTATCAATGTATTCCCGCACATCAGTGTGGTAATGTGCAGGCGCGCCATCTTGTTGTTGCCACATTCTCTTCCTTATTGCCAATGGAATATCATCTGATGAATTTGATAACTGACTTCGCAGAAATCTTAGATATTTTCTTCCATTGAGATGACCGTAGAAAAAAAAGGCTCAATTACCCGCCGTCCAATGATACCTCCCCAAACATTCAGTGACCAACGTTGTTGGTGATTGACATATCTAACAAAATGGGGATTTTCAGTTGCATAATAGTGCATATTATGCCGATTCACATGGCCATTCTTGTAAAACGTGGCTTCGTCCGAAAATACAACATACTAACAAAAAATCAGGTCCTTGGTTGATTTCATATACACCCCATTAGCAAAACCGCATTTGCCTTAGAAAATTTCTTTCAGTCAGCTCCTGCATTAACTGCATATGATATGGATGGTAATTGCATTTTCTCACCATCCGAAAAACACTACTTTGAGATATCCCCGACTCCCTAATCAAAATACGTGTACTCACATGGGGATTCTCGGTAATATGCAATGCAATATCAAGAGTATTTTCCTCATTCGTTACAGGACAAGCACGTTCAAACTACTTGTAGAATACTTTTCGGGTTTCCCCAAATCTTGTTTTGAGGTCTCGAAATGCTCTCTGGTCCGGATGTCTTCTCTCAGGAAACTTTTGTTCGTATAATCTAGGTGCCAGTAAGCAATTGCCATCACTTTTCCCCAAAGCATACACCATTTCAACCATGTCCTCTGAACGATAATTCATGATGATGAATAATTTTTAACACAACTGGATTTGAAAATTTTTTTTGCTATGCTAGTTATTCATGAGTTGCCAAGAATGCTTCTGAAGATGGAAAAAAATAATTGAAATATCATTCAGTATCAGTATTTTTTATGAACGAACATGTAAATAAAAAAATCTATAGAATTGTTGATTTGCTATTGAACAATTCCTTCAAACCAGAATATCCCGAAAACGACTTGTTTTAGGTACATAACATAAAGGATGATAAGTGTAGAGTTATTAAAAAAAAGTTGAATCAGATGAAAATATACAAGGTAGTCCATTTGAAACAATCAAAATACCGATGTTTGAAAAAGGCTAGGTTTGTGTTGTTGTATCGAACATCCTGTACAATTTATTCCAAATTCTTGGTATTCTCAATGAACATCATCATATCTACCAACGATTTCCCAATTATCTTCACTAAATATTTCGAAATGTGAAATAGGTAATTTTTCGAAAAGAAGTCTACAAAATAGATTTCTTTTGAATATTCCGGCAACGCCGCTACGGAATTCAAAATCGACGAAATCGTTGAGCAGCCAGTGGAACAGTCGATCGGAATATATGAAAATATACCGGGTGTTTCATTTGAAAAAGAACAACTTTGGTTAGCCACGCATCAATGATGCACCCTGTATGAATGGAAATAATTTTGGACAGTGGTCTTAGATGGTCCCTCTGACAAAAAAAATATAAGAAATTGAAATAGTGATACATTAAGGAGCAATGAACCACGGGAATCCTGTTGACTCACCCTATATGTATATATATATATATATATATACATATATATATATGGAAATTAGTGGAAAACAGTCAATGGTAGACCAATTAATACGATTTACTCGTTTTTATGTCGAGCTTTCGAAAAAAATCATTTTCTTCTTCAAGACGTAACTAAAAGTTAATAATAAATATGTGATGATGTTACATAATTAGAGGATACTTACTAACATGGAATTCAGAAAAAATAATACACAAAAAGGAACATCGGTGTTACAATTTAAAATGACAAGGTGTTTTTTCCATAGATATGTATATATTGTACTGAGGTCATTAATATCTGTTCTGTTATTTGTTGTTTTTTCTTTATTGTTTATATGAACCATTTCAAGAAAGAGATTCTGTTCATTATCGAAAATTTTGGCATTATTATAGTCAATTACATGATCTTCATCTATTACATGTTCGGCAAGGCAACAAGATCTCACATTTCTTCTGCAGTCACTTTTGTGAGAGGTTATTCTATCTTTGAGCATTCCACTTGTCTGACCAATGTATACTTCATCACAGCTGCTGCAAGGAATTTCTTACATTATATTGGATTTATTTTTTGATTGATATATGAGTTTTGAGTGTATTTGTGAAATAGTTTTCAAACTGGTTTTAGCTAGGTTAACATTGTCTTCATTTTTTAACAATTGTTTTGGTGTCAAATTAACTATATGTGGTAAAGATTTATGAATTTCAATTTGAAATGAATGGTTTGAATTTAAAATGGAAACAGAGGAGCTGAAAAGAGTTTTATTACCTGATGATTTTGGATATGAATTTTCTAAAATAATGTTTTGAAGTTCTTTCAGACACTCATCTCTCAAGGATGGATGAGTGACCTTAACAACTTTGTTTTTAGGTTATTAATTAACTTGAGTTTGATTTTCGTGGGATGGTGTCAGTGAAAATTTAAGAATCGATTACTATTCAATGGTTAGTTAAAAAAGTATTCAAACTGTCTTGGGGTTGAAGTCAGATGTATTTTTCATCAGGCCTCAATGATTAAAAGGAAACTCTTTGTTGCTTGTCAAGTTTTCGGAATGTTTGTATTTCTTTCTGAAGATACAAATGATACAAAAAATTACAAATATGTTGATAATCAAAAGATGTGCGATACTTACTAACTTGAGGTTAAGAACAATATATATATATATATATATATACATATATATAAATATACATATATGTATATATATATATATATATATATATATATATATATATATATATATATATATATATATGAATTTAGATATAACGACTGAAAATTGGTATGAACAGTGGGGAATAACGGGGATCTTCAGTCAGCACAAGTGTTGAATAATGAAAAACTCTTCAATACGTTGGACCGACCTTTTGTTTCAATTTTGAAACTTTATTCATCTACCATGGGGTTTTATGAAGACATTCGAATCACGAACGGTCCCGAAGTCTCTCAAAAAATGAAGGAATGGTGCAACATCAACAAGAAACTGGCTGCTTACAGAAATAGAAGAATATTCTTACTAGAATGTAGGCGTAATGGTGTTACACATCATGAATAATATCAAAGATTTGAACATCCTAATTGATACAAATAATGGTAAGAGTTTACACAAAATTCCTACATTCAATGAAAAATTAACCAAGAAAATATTAAATTTAGAAATCAAAGTTACACATAATGACCTCATGATCTTCCCTTTCTCCAATCATCGCCAACATATACATGGAGTGGTTCGAGGAATTGGCTATACGGGAGGCAGAATACAAACTAAAGCTGTGGTTGAGGTACGTGGATGACACCTTCATTATATGGAATCACGGAGACAAACATCTCCAGGATTTCTTCTTAAGAATTAACAGAATCAGGAATTCGATCAAATTCACGATGGAAATGGAAACCAACAGTGCCTTACCCTTCCTCGATGTGAACGTTGAGAGAATAGGCAATGAAATTTGCACCTCCGTCTACAGAAAGAAGACGTGGCAGTACCTAAGTTACAGCTCCAACCATCCGAGTTCGACGAAGAGAGGGATCGTGAGAACATTGGTAGAGAGAGCAACGCACATATGCAACGACGTGGAGTCACTAGATGCCGAATCAAACCACATCAGAGAGGACCTCCACCGGAATGGATATCCCAAGAAACTCCTAGAAGAAGTATTGAAACAACTCCGGAGAACGAAGACATCTGAAGAGCAACAACAAAGCACAGTGATCTTCTTTCCGTACATCAGAGGTGTCTCCGAGAAGATCAGAAGGATCGGAAACAAGTTCAACATCAAGAGCTGCTTCCAATCCAGCAGTACTTTACGGAGTTTCCTGACCAAGACCAAACCTGACAACAAAAATGAAATCAGTAAGAATTGCATTTATGAAGTTCCATGTGAATGCTGAGATTCCTACATTGGAGAGACAAAGAGACCGTTATTGGTAAGATTGGATGAGCACAAGAAATGGACTCAACGTGGAGAAACATCAAAATCGGGAATCGCTGACCACGCCTGGACTGAGCACCATCGAGTTCTATGGGACGACGCAAGTGTTCTACATAGAGAGGAGCATTGGTTCAAACGAAAGTTCAAAGAGGCCGCCTACATCGAAGCCAATAACGCCTTTAGTCAACCAAGCGTTGAGATCAAGAACGTATGGAAACCTCTGATTGCTCTTTCTGGCGGGCTGCAGAGGCGCGAAACTTCACGCACCACCACAACGCGCGGAATTAGACGCACCGCTGCACATGGCAGAATTGCACGAATCATTGCGCCGACAGTCATATAAATTGGTAAGTAGCACCTTAACTTGTCAGTATTCACCTGAAGACGATTGCAGATACAAGCATTCGAAACGTCGTGAAAACCTTTTAAATACATTAAGACGATGGACGTCCGAAACGATAGTAATCAAGTTACCACATCGTCTACAACCTTCAAACTAATGACCTCAAATCATCAGAAATATACTTTTCGAAACTTTCTAACTTCCTCACAACAAAACTATCTAATGATATCTGGATAAATTATACAGAAATACAAACGATTTTCTACAATAAAATATTCAAAGATATAAAAATTTAAAATATCAACAAGATAAATAGATTAAAATGTTCTTTCGAGAATGATATCAGAACAAAGAACACTTGGCTCAAAAATTTGACTGATATAATTATACCAAATGATATTGAACATTTTCTTGTTTTGGAATTCAAATTCAGTTTACGTCCTACCACAAAAGACGTATCGATTTCAAAACTTTTGTCTGATATCTAATCACTAATAAATGCATTCAATAATGAGAAAAAAATATTTTTTTTCAAAAACCTCAAACAAATTGAACAACACTCGATTCTCTTTATAAAAAACCCAAAGAATGTTTCAAAAACCATCCTTATCCTATTTTAACAAAATCAGATGAAGGTAATGTAACAGTCATTAAAAAAAAAACTGAATAAATAAAAAAATCTCATGATATGACGAAAACTCTTACACCAAATCCTACCTCAACCATCGAACAAAAAGCAAATGAATTGATTTCAGAATTGAAAAAATAAAAAATGATCACTGAAGAAGAAGAAGCAAAAAAATGTATGATATACAGTTCTGTATCACCAAAAAACTATGGTTTACCCAAAATTCATAAATCAATCATGAAACTCAGACCTATCATTTCATTTTTTGATGCACCCAATAGCAAAATATTTAAGTTATTCACAGACATCCTTACAGATGCATATGACTTTCAAAATAAGTTTTATGTTAAAGATTCTTTCGAGTTTTCTAAATTCATCAACGAAAAACAACTTCCACAAAGCTATGTCTTGATAAGTCTAGATGTTGTCTCCTTATTCAATAACATACCGATAGAATTAGTGTTGAAAAGTATAACTGAAAGATGGAGTAAAATAGAAGAACATTGTAAAATTTCACAAAAAAATTTTTTTGAAATCTTTTAATTCATATTCAAATCCAGTTTCTTTTCGTTTGAAGGAAATTTCTACAAACAAATCCTTAGAACACCTATGGGTTTGACCGGAAGTGACTCTGACTTATTATTTCAAATAGCACCCTGTATATTTTTTGCATTTTTTTATTTCTACTCAAAATTATCTTTCCAACGATGTATCACACTCTGTATTTTACATTCGATTTGATGGAGAAAACGTCAATTGAAATTTCAAATTGAAAGAATTGCAGTAGGCTACGATATTTTGTGTAATCTTGATTTTGACTTCAATAATAATTAATAATTCATGAACGATTTTGCATTCGAAATGATGAAGAGAACGTCAAATTTCAAATTATTAGAATTGTAGTAGAACTGGAAGAATTAATAATTCTTAAATGAAGACCTTAGTATGCCATGGAAACATTTGAATACATTTGTTTATAACTTTGACAGTTAATAATTCTCAATAGTTGTGTGCATGTCAGAGAGACCAACATTCAAGAATGAATAACCGTGAAAATGATGATAACTTCACTAATCAAGAGAAATTGGATATGATACTGATTTATGGAAAATGCGAAAATAATTGTCGGGCTGCCCTACGTGCATACAGAGAGAAATACCCTGATAGACGAATGCCAGGCGCTATGCATTTCACACGCTTGGCTTCGAATTTGGCAACAAGTGGATCATTTCATAGAAAGCGTACTGTCTTTAAAAGAAAAAATGCTACGGACGAAGATTACACAAAATATCATAGCCTACTGAAATTCTTTCAATTTGAAATTTCAATTGACGTTTTCTATATAAATATATATATATATATATATATATATATATATATATATATATATATATATAGAAGTTGACGTTTGTCGACTGTCTATATTAATGAAAAAGGGATCTTTATTTTGGGTATGCAGTCGTAGGGATGAGGTGAATATACTCTTTTTTCTATTCGAGCTTTCGAGACTTTATTGACTCTTCATCAGGAACTCTACAATGATAAATTAAAATGTGTGAGAATTTGAACATTTTCTTAAAAAAATTACTTACGAAAGTGAGGTTAACTTCGAGCAAAACTTGTAAATACATGGAACACATATACTACTGTACAATGTATAAATGAAAATTGATGTAAAAAACACTTATGGATTGTACATTAAAGGAAAAGATTCATTTGACACAATGTTGACAAGATCAAGTGAAATTTCTGTCTAATAAAATAATGATTGATATGAGGAATTGAGTATCAACCATCTTTGAAAGTAGTGTTGCCAATTTAATGATTTGGGCAATAGTCATAATTTATCTAAATGTGGAGGAAGACTTTAGGCATGGGATGACAACTTGAAAAATTATTATTGTATAACTGATTGTGAAAAATGGTTAATTGTGTTATCTAAATGTGGAGGGAGACTCAATAAGTAGGAATAAATTATACTAAGGTTATCGATATCAGTTTTGGCATTCATTGAATTTGGTTCTTTGTATATGTAAGACATTTCCAAAAAATTTTTTTTGTAAATTGGATTCATGATCCAATATGTTGACATTATCATAATCGGGTTTGATAATGTCAACATATTGGATCATGAATCCAAAAAAAAAATAACTTTTTTGGAAATGTCTTACATATACAAAGAACCAAATTCAATGAATGCCAAAACTGATATCGATAACCTTAGTATAATTATTCTACTATTGAGTCCCTCCACATTTAGATAACACTATTAACCATTTTCACAATCAGTTATACAATAATAATTTTTCAAGTTGTCACCCTAATTTATGACTATTGCCTAATCATTGAATTGGCAACACTACCTTCAAAGATGGTTGATACTCAATCCTCATATCAATCATTATTTTATTAGACAGAAATTTCACTTGAATTTGTCAACATTGTGTCAAATGAATCTCTTCCCTTAATGTACAACCCATGAGTGTTTTTTACATCAATTTTTATTTATACATTGTACAGTAGTTGTATGTTCATCATTAATATGTGTTCCATGTATTTACAAGTTTTGCTCGAAGTTAACCTCACTTTCGTAAGTATTTTTTTTAAGAAAATGATCAAATTCTCACACATTTTAATTTATCATTGTAGAGTTCCTGATGAAGAGTCAATAAAGTCTCGAAAGCTCGAATAGAAAAAAGAGTATACTCACTTCATCCCTACAACTGCATACCCAAAATAAAGATCCCTTTTTCATTATACATATATATATATATATATATATATATATATATATATATATATATATATATATATATAAACTAATTAATAGTGTAGTAGTGGGGAATGCAGCAATATCAAAGAGAAAACTCTTGTAAGTTTGTCCAAGCTTTCGGAATCACTTTATTCCATCATCAGGGAACTACAATTTTAAAATATTACACAAATGAGAGAATATCATTAGGTGAATTAATAATACTTACAACTTCGGTGAGATTGGATGACACGATGTTCAATAAAAAATTGTCTTTTGACATTACGGTAATAAATAATGAGAAATGTTGAACAGAGAAGTGAACTAATGTTCAATTACCACACATATATGTTGAAAATTATACCTGAAACATGTTAAAATATCTTCAACCATGTGGTTGGAATCAAAACTGAGAGGTTAGAAATTAAATTCACATTAGACAGTTGTATGTGATATTGACATTGACTCATGTCAAGTAATATTTATGCCATCCAGGGTGCCAACTGAGACAGTGGTACCAACTTGGGTGGCTAACTATTTCCTGTGGTTAGTTTTAATTGAATGTTTGACATGGAAATTATAATATTTATAATGCTGTGAGGAGAATAAAGTTAAATATTGGCTAAAATGTTGAGTTTATAGTGAGTTTGATCTAGTTGGGTTCATGTCTAGTGCCAGTAAATAAGCATAAATCTCACTCAAGTAATTAATATCAGTTTTTTTGTTGATGCAGTTATTCTCTTGAGATATGAAAGCCATTTCGAGAAAGAACCTTTTTGCCCAGTGGGACTCGCTTGCTAATACACTCACTGACCCATAGTCTATGTGATGATCGTGTGTGTTACCATGAAGTGCTAAGGCACATCTCTCTGGATATAGCCTGCTATCACTTTTGTGTGAGGTTATACGACTATTCAATGTTCTTGAAGTATGGCCACTATACTGTCTATCACAATCTTGACACGGAATACTATATATGATTTTTGACATTGATGTGACTGGAGTCTTATCTTCAACTTTGGAGAAGATTGACTTGAGTGTTTAAATTGTTTTGTTGGCAATTTTACAATTGCTAACCGTGCAGAAAAGTCTTGTGAGTTTGGGTGTAATCTCCTTGATGTAAGGAAGTGATGTGTAGACCGGTAGCGTAGGGGTAGCATTAGATTCATTCACATTAATGAGTGGATTGATAATATTGTTTATTGTTCTAACTAGAAGGTGTTTGTACAAAATACTTTTATCAGCTTGGCGGGTATGAATTGTCTACAAAGATTAAGAAGAATATTGTTTTTTTTTATGGAAAGTTATCGAGATTCTGATTACTTCTGTTCTTCATTCGTTTATGAAGTTCATTCATGGAGCGTTCGATACGATTATGGTTGATTCTTGCGGAACTTGCTGCAATCAACTGATATTGATATTAATAGGAGTACGTATGAGTTTGGTATCCAGGAATGGTACCGAATTATCGTTGGCTTCTAGTTCGATTGTGAACTGAATATGTGGGATTCGAAAGTACTGTGTCCAACACATCATTCATGACATATTCTGCCAGGAGGAGGGAAATGGGAGCATCAATTTCCCCCCTCCTGGCAGCATATGTCATGAATGATGTGTTTACACAGTACTTTCGAACCCACATATTCAGTTAAATCGAACTAGAAGCCAACGATAATTCGGTACCATTCCTGGATACAAACTCATACGTACTCTATTAATACAATATCAGTTGATTGGTACCGAAAGCCATGTAGTTCGCGCAGAACATCAACCATAAGTCGTATCACGAACGCTCCATGGAAGTGAACTTCATTAAACGAATGAAGAACAGAGTAATCAGAATCTCGGATAAAACTTTCCATAAGAAAAACTTCAATATTCTTTTTAATCTTTCTGTAGAAAATTCATACCCGCCAAGCTTGATAAAAAGTATTTTGTACAACACACCTTCTAGTTTAGAACCAATAAACAATATTATCAATCCACCCATTAATGTGAATGAATCTAATGCTACCCCTACGCTACCGGTTTACACATCACTTCCTCACATCAAAGAGATTACACCCAAAAGTTTGTTTGTAAAATTCATTATTGAACAAAAAATAGGTATTATCAAAGAGAAATGTTAATAAAGTCATGGAAGTTACTTCATTACATGTTACAATGATTTTTAATGCTGTCCCAATTTCTATGAATTGCTCTCTGGCAAGCTTCAAGGTATACGTCACTGAATAAAGAGACTACATCAAAACTAGCTAGAACATGGTTGTTGCGTATTATCCTATTGTTCGAAATTTTCAATACATCGAAGGAATCATTAATGTAGTATTCATTGTTAAAATTGTAAGATTTTGTTGAAATGTCAGTTAATAAAGAAGCAATACATTCAGTGGGGGCACCTATAGATGCTACTATGGCTTTTACTGACCAAGTGGGTTTGTTTAGTTCTGGTAAAGAGTGAAATTTTGGTGCAATACCACTATAGCATATGAGTCTTTTTTTGTAACTCCATCGATTTGATTACTATTTTTTAGTTTCCTCATCAGATCATTTACTTTTGTTTGGATAGACGCGGTGGGATCTTTTGTCAACTCTGTGTATGAATTACTGTTGATAATAATGTCATTTGATAGGTTGGAATATTGATCTATCTCCATGATTACGATTACATTACCCTTGTCTGATTGTGTTAAGATCAAATTCGGGTTGTCTTTAGGATTTTTGTTTTATTTTTGTAGTAAAATGTGAAAAGTTGAGTTATGGTTAGTTGATGATTGAATATGATTTGTAATAATGTTGGTTGCACGTGCTATGGTGATATTTTTTTGGTTGAGATCAGTGATAGTAGATATAATATAGTCTACATCGGCTAAAACGCTCTGAAATTCCAATATTAGATAATCATTCACGAAATACCAGTCTAGAGAGTTCCCTAGTTACACTGAAAAATGATATAATCTCACTCACGAATGAAAGTATCTTTCATAATTTTTCAATCAAACAACAAAGAAAGTACAACACATTGTTCCACAAAGTAAAATCGAATAACTTAATCAAAATCAACATTTTAAAAAATTATCAATTACAGTCAAAAATCAAAACAAAATCACCTTGGATAAAAAATATTTGAACACTAACATACCTGATGAGGTATCTCAATTTTTGGCACTAGGTGCAAAATTCAGCATTGAACCAGTTATCACGAAAGACATTTCTATAGAGAGCGTTTTAGCCGATGTAGACTATATTATATCTACTATCACTGATCACAACCAAAATAATATCACCAAGCACGTGCAATCAACATTACCACTAATCATATTCAATCATCAACCAACCATACTTCAATTTTTCACACTTTACTACGAAAATAAAGAATAAAAATTTAAAGACAACCCGAATTTGATCTTAACACAATCAGACAGGGTAATGTAACCATTATCATGGTAAAATATCAATATTTTTACTTATCGAATGACATTATTATCAACAGTAATTCATACACAGAGTTAACGAAGGATCCCACCGCGTCTCTCCAAACAAAAGCAAATGATCTGATAAGGAAACTAAAAAATAGTAATCAAATCGATGAAGTCACAGAAAAAAGACTCACATGCTATAGTGGAATTGCACCAAAATGTTACTCTTCACCAAAAATAAACAAACCCACTTCATCAGTAACACCCATAGTAGCATCTATAGATGGTTCCACTGAATGTATTGCTTCTCTATCAACTGACATTTTAACAAAATCTTACAATTTTGACAATGAATCTACATTAAAGATTCTTTCGATGTATGAAATATATTGAACAACAGGATAATACCTGACAACCATGTTTTAGCTAGTTTTGATATAGTCTCTTCATTCAGTAACGTATACCTTGAAGCTTGCCAAAGAGCAATTCATAAAAATTGGGACAGCATTTCATGACTTTATTAACATTTCTCGTTCAATAATAAATTTTACAAACAAACTTTTGGCACCCCCATGGGAGCATCAATGTCACCCATCCTGGCAGCATATGTCATGGATGATGTGTTGGACACAGTACTTCCGGAACTATCATTTAATATTCATTGTATCAAAAAATATGTGGATGACATAATTGTTATATTACTGTAGCAAAATATCACAGAGACTCTAGATACTCTTAACAGTTTCGACCCACATATTCAGTTTACAATCGAGCTAGAAGCCCACGATAATTCGGTACCATTTCTGGATACCAAACTCATACGTACTCCTATTAATACAATATTAGTTGATTGGTACAGAAAGCCATGAAGTTCGGGCAGATACATCAACTATGAGTCGTATCACAAACGCTCAATGAAAGTAAAACGAATGAAGAACAGAGTAATCAGGATCTCGGATGAAACTTTCCATAAAAAAAACTTAAATATTCTTCCCAATCTTTTTGTAGACAATTCATACCCGCCAAGCTTAATAAAAAGTATTTTGTACAACACACCTTCCAGTTCAGAATCAATAAACAATATTATCAATCCACCCATTAATGTGAATGAATTTAATTCTACCCCTACACTACCGGTTTACACCTCACTTCCGTACATCAAGGAGATTACACCCAAACTCACTAGACTTTTCTGCTCGGTAAGCCATTGTAAAATTGCCAACAAGACAATTTTAACACTGAAGTCAATCTTCTCCAAAGTTGAAGGTAAGACTTCAGTCACATCAATGCCAAAAATCATATATAGTATTCCGTGTCAAGATTGTTATAGACACTATATTGAACATCAAACAGTCATATCAACTCACACAAAAGTGATAGCAGGCTATATCCAGAGAGATGTGCGTTAGCACTTCATGTTAACACACACGATCATCACATGGACTATGGGTCAGTGATCGTATTAGCAAGCGAGTCCCACTGGGTAAAAAGGGTCTTTCTCGAAATGGATTTCATATCTCAAGAGAATAACTGCATCAACAAAAAAACTGATATCAATGACTTGAGTGAGATTTAGGCTTATTTCCTGGCTCTAGACATGAACCCAACTAGATCAAACTCTGCTACAATTACACTATAAACTCAACATTTTAGCCAATATCAAACTTTATTCTCCTCACAGCATTATAAATATCATAATTTTCATATCCAACATTTAATGAAACCCAACCACAGGAAATAGTTAACCACACCGGTTGGTACCACTGTCTCAGTTGGCACCCTGGATCGCATAAATATCACTTGACATGCGTCAATGTCACATACAACTGTCTAATGTGGATTTGATTTCTAACCTGTCAGTTTTTATTTCAACCACATGGCTGAAAATATTTTAATATGTTTAGGTATAATTTTTAACATATAAGTATGGTAATTGACAAGTAGTTCATTTCTCTGTTTCACATTTCTCATTATTTATCACCATGATGTCGAAAGACAATTTTTCACTGAACATCGTGTCATCCAATCTCACCTAAGTTGTAAATATTATCAATCCATCTAATGATAATCTCTCATATGTGTGATATTTTGAAATTTTAGTTTCCTGATGATGGAATAAATCAATTACGAAAGCTTGGACAAACTTACAAGAGTTTTCTTTTCGATATTGCTCCATTCCCCACTATTAACTAGTTTATATCCTAACTAGTCAGCAAAGACTACCCTTTCACACACACACACACACACACATATATATATATATATATATATATATATATATATATATATATATTTATTTATTTATTTATATTTTGTTATGTTAGGAAATATTGTTAAATAATTGAACTTATAATTATCATTAATATTATCAGTTATTTTTATTATCATCTTCAATGCTATGTTGTTTTACAATTTTCTTTACCTTTTTCACCACTATAGAACCTTATACTATGCTCCAGTCGATACATATGTATAAAGAGGACATTCCTGAAGTAGTTCTGATATCAAAATTACATATCCAAGATATATCTAATAAAAATCCACGATTAAACAATATCAAAATTGAAATTTTAGGCAAACATTGAATTGAGGTGAGATCAACGTATAGATAAGTTTTGAACATCCTGTATGACAATTCACATCAACAGAAAACCCACCAATGGGATTCGAAAGAGTTTGTGTGGGGAAGTGATGCTGTACAATAAAAGGTACTGGCAGAAATTGAAAAATTATAATTTTATAATAATTTGTAAATAGTATGTAAGAGTTAGAATTGGATATCATTCATGAAATCATTAATAATTAGAACAGCAAATAATTCGGTAGGAAGTGATACAAATTCGGAAATCTGTGAAATAATAAAAATTTGTGAATGTAGCTATGGATCAGAATAACAGTTCTGAGGAGATTAAAAAAAAGTTCAAAAAGTGAAGCCACGTAGAAAATTTTAAGAGAAGCAATATAGATAATAATCTGTTATATAAGAATTCCCGAACGAGAAAATTTTTGAAAAGCAGAACTGAAGAATTAAATAGTCAATAAAAATTCCACCTACCTGGTCTAGAGGATGAATCTTCGAAGGAGTGCAGGTGAGCTGTCATTGAGATCCCAGAAATACGTCTACCGGACTGGAAGCTTCAATCGAGAGGCAGCAACAAGGTATAGTAATATCCGAACTCATCAAAGTGCAACTTTCACATCAAACCAATAATTTTTACGTGCCTAAACCACTGGTTACTTTGTTTGGGGTTGAACTTCAATGAAATTCCATGCAATAACTACTAACTAATAATGAGTTCACAATCTTTCATTGTCACAAACATCCAAACTGCACCATTGTGTATCATTGTTTTGCTTGTATAAGGTAGCTATCGCAGAGTAGGGTATTTATAAGTTTTGATTTGAATGAAAACCAACAATTTGATTATTATCTGCAAAACTGGTGTATATTTTTCAATTTCTAACCTCACTTTTCTTCACTGAACAGCATTTATTATCGAATCGTCAGTGCCAAGTTGGCAACATAGATCGCAGGAATTGACTACTGAAAAGGAGTGACTCATGTTCATAGGCGTACCTGACTGAGCTGGGATGAGGTAAAAGGTTCTGAAAAAGAAAAAGGTAACATAACATAGCCGATATTTTTCATTTGTTATGATAGGGATTCAGAAATATAATCTATGAAATAAATTCCAAACGTATATACAAATTTAAAATCATATAAACAACCCATCATAACAGTTGGCGCCGCAACGCGGGGCGAATAAGGCGAATAAGGGTGATATCGATATCAGCAACGTGGGAAAAAACAGTAACGTTGGCCAACAATTGTTACATCATTACAATTGTTGTTACATCATTACAATTGTAGCCCAACGCAGAGCTGAATTGTCAAAATAAGAATAAGAAGCAAATTAAAATTGAAAACAAAAATATTTTCAAAATCAAATAAAATCATACAGGGAAAATAAAAAGTTGACATTCTGGGAATTTTGCATTGATATATTTCTATAAGTGTGGAGAAAATGGATTTGAGATATGGTAAAAAAGTTGGTTTGGAAAAAGGTGCAGAAGGTAGAGAGAGGGGTGATCAGGAACAAGGAGAGAGTAGTAATGTGAGAGAGAGTGAAATAAAAAGTGAAAGAACAGAAATGGAGAGTCAACTTCGAAAATTCATGGATTTCATGAAAAATTATATGAAAGTGAACTCAGAAAAAATAGATGAAAATATGGGAAGTATAAAAGATGAAATAAAAGATTTGAGAGAATTCAGCAAGTATTAAAAATGAAATGAAAGTAAACTCAGGAAAAATGAATGAAAATATAGGAAGTATAAAAGATGAAATAAAAGATTCGAAAGAAAATTCAGCAAGTATGAAAAGTGAAAAGAAAGAGCAAATAGAGAGAATGAATGATGGAATGAGGAAAGTATGGGAAAATGGAAAAAAAAAAAAAAAAAAGAAGCAGTGAAAGAAAATGTGGAAAGAATGGAAAGTAAAGTGCAGTTGAAATTAGAAGAAAGTTAAAAGGAATTTTTAGAAATGCACAAACAATCAGAGACAAAAATAGGACAAAACAATAAAGAATTTTATGTAGCTATAACTCAAGAAATATTCAATATTAACAATCAAGTTGACCAAAATAACAAATAAATGAAAGATATCTCAGTAGATATGAGTAATAATAATGAAAAAGTTAAGAAATACATAAATATGATTAATAAAAAAATGGATACATATCAAAAAGATACGAATATGAAATTTATCACAGTAGAGAATGAAATTTTCAATATAAAAAAAAGTAGCTTGAGTCGAAATGAAAATCAAAATCAGGAAAAATTTTAAATTTTAGAAGAAAAGATAAAATCTATTGAACAAAGAAGATTAGACACGAATATAGAAAATAGGTTATTAACCAAGGGGAAAAAAA
This sequence comes from Gonioctena quinquepunctata, assembly GCA_018342105.1. Lineage (NCBI taxonomy): Eukaryota > Metazoa > Arthropoda > Insecta > Coleoptera > Chrysomelidae > Gonioctena > Gonioctena quinquepunctata. Next base: position 82,528 of record JAFIRS010003411.1, read on the forward strand.
AAATTACACCCCATAACGTTCATAAAAACTATTAAAAATTAAACCAGACAAAGTAATTCTGTAGAAGAATTAAAAGAAATCATCAGACAATATTTGTTCAATCAACCTTGTGTTTGGTTCAACAGTCAAGAGAAAAACATAAATAATTTCCGAGACTTTGAAAATGTATTTATAAAACAATACTGGGGGGAAAATGCACAACTTATTATTAGGGATAAATTACAATTTGGTAAATTCGATGAAAAAAGAAGTATCGATTATAATAATTATGCTATACAACTTTTTGCAATGTCCCAATATCTCAATCCTGTTATGAGAGAGAAAGAAATAGTAGGAAATATCAGTAGACATTTTAGGCAGGAAATATTTGAAATCATAAATATGCATGAAATAGAAACTATGGATAGATTGAGTCAATATTTACTCAGATTGGAGAGAACTCTGTCATACAGAAGTTGAGATAACCAGAATCAACAGAGGAATATACAAAGTAATTATAGAAATAAAAAAAAAAAAAATAATAACCATCAGACAGAAACAGAAATTATAACAGACAAAATAATTATAATAACGAAAATCAAACAATTATAGAAATTATAGAAACCAAAGTATTAATAATTACAATAACCCTAATTACAATAATATCAATTTCAATAATACTAATAGAAACAATGTACAAAATAATTACAACAATCAACAACATTATCAAGGGCAAAGAATGTTCTACAACAGACAACCTCAACAAAATTCATTCATAAACAATGAGGAAGATAATGGCCAAACAAAACGTGTAAATCTTCACAGAAGGAGCCAAAGTGCTGAGAATTTATCTGTAAGAGAGGGACATATGAATAGACCTGAGGAAAACAATCAAATAAATACACCCACCACAAGTGCAATAGAACAAAATTTTCATTAAATATACCATATGTAAAGCTGGACCATGCAAATTATGAACACCCCATAGAATTTATAATGATGAATGAAAATACAGGAAATTTATAGGGCTTATAATATTAACAGGGAGTAAAGGGGATAAAAAAGTGAAAATTTTAATAGATACTGGTTCATAAGCATCTTTGATCAAAGAAGGTAGTTCAGAAAATTTTCTGAAAACCAAAAATATAATGGTAAAACAAATTTAATAGGTATTAATGGAAAAAAATTAGCAGAAACAAATCACTATATAAATTTAAATTTGGAGATAGATAACAAAAACATTGATTTACAATTGCTGGTAGTCAAAGATATGGAATTTGATAAAATCATTGGTACTGATCAATTAGAAAAAGTTAAGCCTAAAATCGACTATGATAAAAAAGATATATAAATGGATGGTAAATGGTTTGAATTTTTCGAAGAAAAACTTGATATAAATAAAGATAAAAATATACAGGATTTTGCATAGAAGGGGTAGTTTATAGGTTTTGTGATGTTCCATATGGTTCACAATCTGCCTGTCCAGCATTAGAAAGAGTATAAGAGGAATGAATGTGAAAATGCAGAGTGATAATAATGATAATGATAATAATGAAGTATATAATAAGAAATATAAATGTAATGATGAAAATGAAGGGTATATTAATGAATTATTAAATAATTATAAGAAGTTAATAATGTATGAATCTAGAATAGCGAAAGAGTATGTACACAAAATAGAACTAAAAAAAAACAGAAAAATACAGATCTAAAAATTATCCAATTCCAAACAAATATAGAGAACAAGTAAAAGAAGAGTTAGGAAAAATGTTAAAACAAGGAATAATTGGAAGAAGTACTAGTTATTATATAAATCCAGTAGATTTATTGAAAAAATATACACAGGATGTTCATAAAATCAGATGTGGAATCATCTGCGACTGAAAGATAAACTTTAGTCACTATCTTCCATCGTCAAGATAACCTCTTGTCGGGTATTGATGTTGAAAAGGGAAACATTCTCAATTGAATATTGATAGAAAGATTTTTCTGTGAATTGAAAAATCCACGATTAATATGAAGTAATTTTTTGTGAATGTCTAACAGAAAACAACTACTTTCCCGGCTAAAGCCACGCTGGACATTGGACCACATCTGATAGATATTCTGAAAAGGCCCTAACTCAGAAGAAAAAATCTGAAATTGAAAATTTGCATTTTCATTCAGATACATATTTGATTTTCTATTCCAGTCCTAATTGAGAACTCATAAAGATGAATGAGGCAAAGAAGAATGTTTTCCAAAAGAGAGTGCTCACCAGAAATCATTCGTAACATTGACGCAGGAGAGACATCGCATTCACTAGGTCTTCAATAAATTTTTGTCGACGAAAATCTATTTCACGCCTCCACGATCATCAGGAAGACCGGAAGAAATGGGAAACACATTTTCAAGAAGCAATCTCACTTTGCAAAGATGGAAAACGTTAGAATCATTTCTTTTGGAGAGACACTTTGAAATTAGTGTTTTCTGACATTAAAACCTGCCATGGGGTATGATAGATTGATTTATTGAAAATATAAACAGGATGTTCATAAAATCAGATGTGGAAAAAAATAACTTCATATTAATCGTGGATTTTTCAATTCACAGAAAAATCTTTCAATCAATATTCAATTGAGAATGTTTCCCTTTTCAACATAAATCCAGTAGTTGTAGTTGTAAAGAAAAATGATGAACTTCGATTATGTTTAGATGCCAGAGAACTAAACAAAATCACAATACCACAATATGAATCTCCATTGAATATAGAAACTATTTTTGGTAAAATCACAAATGCAAAAAACCAATTCCAAAATTGATTTGAAACATAGTTTTTGGTTGATACCATTGCATCAGAATTCTAGAAACTATACAGGATTTTGTATAGAAGGGATAGTTTATAGGTTTTGTGTACTTCCATATGGTTCACAATCTGCCTGTCCAGCATTGGAAAGAGTATTACATAAAATACTTGACAAGTATGAAAATTTTGCACTGCATGATGATATTTTAATATACTCAGAAAATGAAATAGTACATAGAGAACATTTGGAAAATATATTTTACATACTAGATGAAGCAGGTCTGAAAATAAACATAGACCAATGTGAGTTTTTCCAAAAGGAAATTAGTTATTTAGGATATAGAATAAATGAAACAGGTGTAGAGATGGATCTTGAAAGAATAAGAACTATCAGGGAATATATTAGACGATACAATTTGAAAACACTAAGAGGATTTTTGGGAATATTAAATTATTTCAAAAAACTAATTCCAGACCTAAGTGATAAAGAGTTACCTTTATTAGACTTTTTGAAAAAGAATGTTAAATGGAAATGGGGTAATGAACAAGAAAGGGCATTTGAAGAATTAAAAAAAAATTATCCTGATTATAATGTACCTTTCATTTTAAGAACAGATGCATCTATGCAAAGATTTTCAGGGGTGTAAGTTCAAATCCAACAAGGGAAAAGGAGTCCCTATATCATTTGTATAACGAATTACTGAAAAACATTAACGTAATCACAGTGTAACTGAACTAGAGTTGGCCAGTATAATTTTTTGCATTACTAAATTAAGATTTTATTTATTAGGAGGAAAATTTTATATTGAAACAGACCATGAAGCACTAATGTCCATAGTAAACTGTAAATATGCGAGTAACAGAGTGCATAGATGGGGATTGTTACTTCAAGAGTATAAGTTTGAAATCAGACATATACCAGGAAAACAAAATAAAGTGACTGATACATTAACAAGAATGGAGATGGAAAAATCTCATATACCTAGACAAATCAAAATAGGGGTAAATGTATTCAAAAATAATATAGGTTTATTTTCGGAAAAAAAAAAGAGGATCAAAACAAATTATCAGATAAGGAAAAAAGAGGTACAGTACAGATAAATGGTATAATAATTAAAATTGTTAATGGTGAAAAATTATATGTAATAACAAAACAATTATCAGAAGAGGTGATTGAATATATTATGTATTATATTTACATATAGGGCTTAGGAAAACTTGGATGATATTCAGGAAAAATTATATAGGTTCACAAGATTTGGAATTAACTAAAAATATAATAACAAAATGTCAATTATGCCAATTGGGTAAACATAAAAATAAAATAAATAAAAATGAACCAAAAAGTATCATCACAAGCAAACCATTACAAATAATTCCAATAGATTTTGTGAGCAATTAAATACAAAGTTATAACAATAATAAACATATGTTAGTAATTGTGGACCATTTTTCAAAATTCATTAAATTATATCCTACAAAGAAAACCAATTTTAAAACTGTTAAGAGTTCATTAACAAAATTCATAGTAGGTATAGGGAAACCTGAACAAATAATTCTGGATAATGCTACATATTTTACAAATGATAAAATGACAAAATTTACCGAGGATAGAGATACATACAAGAGGTGATGAAATATTTAAGGTTAACATCTCTAGGGAATCACAAAATATGGGATGGAAAGTTGGAAATGATAGAAAAATGTTTTAATGATATTCCAAGCACGGTTACTGAAGAATGTCCAAAAAATAACTTCATTTTAATCGTGGATTTTTCAATTCACAGAAAAATATTTCTATCAATATTCAATTGAGAATGTTTCCCTTTTCAACATGAATACCCCACAAGAGGTTATCTTGACGGTGGAAGATAGTGACTAAAGTTTATCTTTCAGTCGCAGATGATTCCACATCTGATTTCATGAACATCCTGTTTATATTTTCAACAAATCAATCTATCATACCCCATGACAGGTTTTAATGCCAGAAAACACTAATTTCAAAGTGTCTCTCCAAAAGAAATGATTCTAACTTTTTCCATCTTTGCAAAGTGAGATCGCTTCTTGAAAATGTGTTTCCCATTTCTTCCGGTCTTCCTGATGATCGTGGAAGCGTGAAATAGATTTTCGTCGACAAAAATGTATTGAAGACCTAGTGAATGCGATGTCTCTCCTGCGTCAATGTTACGAATGATTTCTGGTGAGTACTCTCTTTTGGAAAACATTCTTCTTTGCCTCATTCATCTTTATGAGTTCTTAATTAAGACTGGAATGGAAAATCAAATAACTATCTGAATGAAAATGCAAATTTTCAATTTCAGATTTTTTCTTTTGAGTTAGGGCCTTTACAGAATATCTATCAGATGTAGTTCAATGTCAGCGTGGCTTTAGCCAGGGAAGTAGTTGTTTTCTGTTAGACATTCACAAAAAATAACTTCATTTTAATCGTGGATTTTTCAATTCACAGAAAAATCTTTCTATCAATATTTAATTGAGAATGTTTCACTTTTCAACATGAATACCCCACAAGAGGTTATCTTGACGATGGAAGATAGTGACTGAAGTTTATCTTTCAGTCGCAGATGATTCCACATCTGATTTTATGAACATCCTGTTTATATTTTCAACAAATCAATCTATCATACCCCATGACAGGTTTTAATGTCAGAAAACACTAATTTCAAAGTGTCTCTCCAAAAGAAATGATCCTAACTTTTTCCATCTTTGCAAAGTGAGATTGCTTCTTGAAAATGTGTTTCCCATTTCTTCCGGTCTACCTGATGATCGTTGAAGCGTGAAATAGATTTTCGTCGACAAAAATGTATTGAAGACCTAGTGAATGCGATGTCTCTCCTGCGTCAATGTTACGAATGATTTCTGGTGAGTACTCTCTTTTGGAAAACATTCTTCTTTGCCTCATTCATCTTTATGAGTTCTTAATTGAGACTGGAATGGAAAATCAAATAACTATCTGAATGAAAATGCAAATTTTCAATTTCAGTTTTTCTCTTTCGAATTAGGGCCTTTTCAGAATATCTTTCAGATGTAGTTCAATGTCCAGCGTGGCTTTAGCCGGGGAAGTAGTTGTATTCTGTTAGACATTCACAAGAAAACACTTTATTTTAATCGTGGATTTTTCAATCACAGAAAAATCTTTCTATCAATATTCAATTGAGAATGTTTCCCTTTTCAACATGAATACCCCAGAAGAGGTTATCTTGACGATGGAAGATAGTGACTAAAGTTTATCTTTCAGTCGCAGATGATTCCACATCTGATTTTATGAACATCCTGTTTATATTTTCAACAAATCAATCTATCATACCCCATGACAGGTTTTAATGTCAGAAAACACTAATTTCAAAGTGTCTCTCCAAAAGAAATGATTCTAACTTTTTCCATCTTTGCAAAGTGAGATTGCTTCTTGAAATTGTGTTTTCCATTTCTTCCGGTCTTCCTGATGATCGTGGAAGCGTGAAATAGATTTTCGTCGACAAAAATGTATTGAAGACCTAGTGAATGCGATGTCTCTCCTGCGTCAATGTTACGAATGATTTCTGGTGAGTACTCTCTTTTGGAAAACATTCTTCTTTGCCCTATTCATCTTTATGAGTTCTCAATTAAGAATGGAATAGAAAATCAAATAACTATCTGAATGAAAATGCAAATTTTCAATTTCAGATTTTTTCTTTTGAGTTAGGGCCTTTTCAGAATATCTATCAGATGTAGTTCAATGTCCAGCGTGGCTTTAGCCGGGGAAGTATTGTTTTCTGTTAGACATTCACAAAAAATAACTTCATTTTAATCGTGGATTTTTCAATTCACAGAAAAATCTTTCTATCAATATTCAATTGAGAATGTTTCCCTTTTCAACAAGAATTTCATTTAATTTCACCATTCTCCTCAGTACCGACTGAATATATGTTGGAACAATGATAATGAATAAATCATAGTGAAGAATGTGAAACTTATTCCACATATTCCATTCAAGAATCCCTAATGCGTCACTGTCCACGAGCAATATGAATAAACCCGTACCAAGGGTCATTTCGGAGTCAATTGACATAATTCACTTTGAACGACCTTCTGGAAATGATAAAATGATTTGTTTCCAATTAATGAACAATGAAGGACCAGGAGAAGGAGAAAACTTGTGTATGAGGAGAAAATAAGTCTAACAAAGGTTCGTTCACTCTCTGTTTTTCGATAAACGAATGAAGGCAATTCCTGAGAAATCCTAATGTTTGATAAAAATAATTGATTTCGAATTTTGTACATATTTTCTTTTCGATGATGATCAACAAATATTAACCCGATGAGAGAATTATCGGCTTCACTGATAAATGAATGACAAATACGAATTATTACTGATTGATGAAGTCAGAAGCATTGTGGTGTAATCGCCATTAACGAGTATCTCTTTATAGAATCAACATCTAGAACTGGAGACATCATGTTTAAACGGAGTGTTACTGGCTTAATTGTTATTATCATCCTTCTCGACTTCATAAACACAGAAGGTTAGTGCAAAAGTTTGGTTTATGCTAGTGTTATCATATTATGCTCAGGAAATATCAGTGTGTCGTTACGAATAAGGAAAGAGGGTGATTTTAACTATAAATAACCTTAACAAATTAACGTGTGACGTGGCTATCATTACAGACTTTTTTCTATCGAAATCAAAATATTCTTACATTTTCTCAAACAACAGAGGGCGAGATAACAAAGTTCATGAAATAACTATTACTACCATTGATAACTCATTCAAATTATTTCTCATGAAATACACTTTTGTCAAAAAGGTGAACGAATTGCAATTGACGATTTTTGCGAAAATGGATAAATATCAGTGACTGTTTATTGAAATATCTAACAGGTAGCAGGTTTACTGGCACTATGTCAACGCTGAATCTTGAAATAATCAGTTTTTTCAATTTCCAATTCGAAGTTTTTCTACTGTTTAACATGAATACCTCCCAAGGGGATGAAGACATTTAATTTTACTAATATACTGTTCTTCTTGAAAAGGGAAAGCATTCTCAGTTATATAGTAGAAATAATCTTGTAAATGAAAAACTCATCATGGAAATTAGGCTATTCTTTCTGATATTTGAAAGAAAAAAAATCAATCTCTTGGCAAAATGCTCACGCTGGACGATGAGCACATTCCTTGTTGCTGGAATGAATTGAGGAAATATGAAACAATTATCTGAATAAAAATTCACTTAGTTTCCTTTGCAATCTCTATCACATGTGCTCATCGTCTAGCGTGAGCATTTTGCCAAGAGAAGAGTTTTTTTTATTTTAAATATCAGAAAGAATAGCTCAATTTCCATGATGAGTTTTTCATTTACAAGATTATTTTTACTATATAACTGAGAATGCTTTCCCTTTCCATATATATGTTTATATATGGAGTCTCAGAAGTTTTTTGTAACGTTGACGCAATGATGGCTTCGCATTCACCAGAACTCCAATAATTTTTTAACAACGAATTTATATTTCATGCTTCCACTATCATCAGCTAGACCGAAAGAATTGGTAACAGATATTTCAGAAAAAGTTTCATATGCGTTTTCAAGCAGATTGTATTTGTAATAATCAAACAACTAGTGTGTGCATTTTGCCAGTGATATTTTCTGTTAGGTACTACAAAAAATATTTTTATTTTTCATCGTAGATTTTCCCATTTAATAATTTTTTCAACAATATTTAGTTGACTATGTTTCCCTTCTCAACATGGATACCTATCAAGAGTTATCTTGAACTATGGAAGATAGAAACCAAAGTTTATCATTCATCGCATCCACCATATCTTATTTTATGAATATCCTGTTCATATTTACAAAGGGATGAAAATTATTTTTGTATCTATTTTGAGAATCATTTAAGGTCTAATTATTGTCCATATCATCGAATACTTCTGTAAAGAACGCAAAAATGACCTGAAATTGCACATACAGTTCCATGGTAATCTGCATGACGGTTATGAAAAGGTAAATGATTACAGATGGCCAGGAAAGGGGCTCCAAGGGGTCGTACATTTGTGTTTTCATGAATATTTCGAAAACACGCAATTAACGAATGTATATCAGAGAATTCCGAATCGGTCCATTTTCTCCTTTGATTTAATTGAACAAACTTTAAGTTGGCCAAAAAAATTATAATTCCTTTCGAAAACAAACATATAAAAAATCCTCGGAACATTCACTCTATGAATACATGGAAAACTCCTTGATTTTGAAATATTTATTATCGGTTGTCCTATAATCAGATGCCAAATGCATGAAATATGTTTTTTTTAATATTCCAGGAATTATTGATGATAAGGCATTCAATTTCAATAAACTATTGTCAAATACCCTCTGATTAACACGTATGAACACAGCTCAAATGAAAGAAGCATATAAGACAAAAATAAGTTACAGCGATTTTTGTTGAAAAAAGATGTGAAACTCAAAAATTTCAATTAAACGACATATAATTGATTTGTCAATATTGCTGTAAAATGGAAATTTGTTTTTTTTGTTCATCTTTCAGCAGCCGCCATTTTATTCTATTCCGTTGGGAAACGTGGCCCTCTAGTCAATATATTTCATTATACGATATTTGTTCAATTCGAAGAAAGAAATTTGCAATAAAAAATTTTTAAATTTAGGGGCATGCTCGATCCTCAAATTAATTTTATTATATTAGTGCATATTGAATTTCAGGAAAATGTTTTTCCTGATTTTGTTATTCCTTAAAGCTGATTTCAGCTGATAAATCAAATGAGTGGGCCATTATTGGCGTTCATTTATCTATGCCTTCGCCATTTTGGGCAAAATATCTTGATACCCCAATTCTCGACGTCCAAATAATCTTCGTTTTTTCTAATACTGGTAAATCTGACGACAATATGACAATAAATCTATCTTCCATAAATTCAAAATGATATTAATTTTGCCAAACAGAATTTTTGTGGGGATAATGTATACGTTCTCATAACACTTCAGTACTTTCTGAAATATAACCTGTTGTATGATAGGTGAAGTTTTCATAGCCTGGGGTGCAACATTCAGACATGAAAATAATTCAAACTTAGGAAAAAATTACTAAAACTGACGTACTTTGCCGATTTGTACTGTATAACAGATAATGAAGAAATTGAAAAAAAAAATTTTCTCGGTAGGCAATAAATATAACCTGTTTTATAATAGTGGAACTTTTTACCGCCTGGTTCGTTGTGACATAAGAAACATGTATTTTCGAGCAATGTTTTAATAACATAAAATTGGCGTGTTTTGCCGATTTTCTTTGAAGTTGATAATTTTATAAATACAAAATTATTGAATTATTCAGGAGATAGTTTCAACCCCGTGGAATCCAAATTCCGGAAAAATTTTATTACGTACTTACCATTTATGCGAAATTTTTCACTCATACATTCAAAGATATGAACTATTCCCTGTACAATTCAGACATGAACAAAAAATCATTCTCAAGCGACATAATAATAGAAATAACGTGTTTGTTGTTTTTTGTTAAATCAACAGTTTAAAACAAAAACATGTTTTCGAATGTTAAAGGGTAGTTTCAACCTTTCAGGATTCAAAATTTCAGAAATCCTCTCTGAGTGGTTCTCTACATTATAAAATGAAACCACTGACCAAATTTCATATTCATAGCTTCAGTCACTCAGAAGATGTTATTATATATATATATATATATATATATATATATATATATATATATAAATACATATATATACATATATTTTTTCATTATTCGAAAACTGGAAATATCTGCTCAGTAGAAGTCTTCCCTGACAAATCATTGAACCCTAGCGAAAGATTAAACTTACTATCCACATATGTATATTGAGTTATAGCCTCGAAGACATCTTGGATGAATTGCAGAAACAAGGTGTATCGGGAGTAAGAAGAATGAAAAGGAATAATACAGGGGAAATCCAAGACTCCCCTTTATATATCTTAACATTTGATAGTGGTAAACTGACTCGCAGTACAGATTAGTAAGCCCTGCTACGGAATGCTCCTGTTGCATATCTGTCACCAGCATTTTTCATAGAACCTAGAAGTTTCAGGAGGCTTTGACGAGCTGAAGAGTCGATTTTGGATTGAAACAGTGTTTAGTACAAAATATGGCGACCAGGTGAATTTTCTATCTGAAGGTAGATCTAGGAATTTATTGTTTGTTCTGAATGCGATTTGGTTGTTTCTCAGGTTCAACATGGGTTCGGGATGATGTTTTCATAGTCAGCAAGAATGGAGGTAAAAACCGGATGCCAACACTTTCTGCAATTTTGGATTATAATATCGATTGCATTCTGTAGAGTACTTTGAATCATGGTTTGAGCTCCAGTGAAAATTACAAGGACATCAACATACAAACTTTTCCCGATATTAGGTGGAATAGAGTTTGCTATGTCAATAACGGCGATTGCAAATGTAGTAGTACTTATGGTGAAGCCTTGGGAAAAACACCATTTTCTAGGGTATGTAACCTGAAACTCCTTCGTTCAGAAACGATTCTGTAAATTCGAGTAGGTATTCTCTAAAGCCTAACCGAAATAGTTTGTTCAGTAAATCATATCAAAAGCTTTTGAAAAACCGATAGCGCTGCCTCTAGGAAAGGTAGATCATAAAATATATTCATTGATTTGGAATTACCATCCCATTAATCAATATAACAAATCATCTGTTAAAAAAAATATAATACTTTTTTTGGGAATCAAATACAGCATTTTCATTTTTGTATAAACTCTAATTAACTCTAACTCTACGATCGGAACTTGGAGGAGTGAAATCGGATGAAACAAAAGAAAGATTTAGAAAAAACTAGCTTTCTTTCGATTCGATTCATATATGAAATTCCATGGGGATATAAAATCGAACATTCAGATAAAAAACATAGAATACGAAAGTTTACTCAGCTATTGAACAAAAGCACGCGAGGGTTCAATCCCAATGTCATTTCGAAAAATAACTAATAATTATTTATATAGTTTAACTCCGAGTTCGAGAAAAATTAATGACCTTCTGACCTGACAAATCTGATCAACACGAGTAGAAGAACCCTAATCGAAAGTACCATATAGGCAAACACAAAATATGAAATTATTTATTAGCGATTTTGAGTTTACCAATATTGCTCATCCTTGAACATGATCAAAATATTGACAATTTATATATAGGTATATATATATATATATATAGGTATATATATATATATAATATATATATATATATATAGGTATATATATATATATAAACTTAGATATAACGACTGAAAATTGGTATGAACAGTGGGGAATAACGGGGATCTCCAGTCAGCACAAGTGTTGAATTATGAAAAACTCTTTAATACGTATTAAAGAGTTTTTCATAATTCTACAGGTATGCTGACTGAAGATCCCTGTTATTTTCCACTGTTTAATTGAATATATATATGTATATATATGTATATATATGTATATATATATATATATATATATATATATATATGCTTCCAAACAAATCTGATGATATTTTTCTGTTCGGATCGGCAATTATTACAATTTTTTTCTGAAAGTCGTGAAGTGGTGATGTCCTGATAATAATAATCAGATTAATAGTAAGGAGCAATTGATTTTAAACTATGTAACTGAAATGAACCTGGAATTTATCATAGTCTCATCAAGATGTTTGAAATCGATTGCAAAATTTCACACATACAAGACTTGAAAGCAGAAAATAATTTATAACCCCATACACATTCCTTGCACATACAAATTGTCTTGAAAATGTGTGATTGTGAACTTTTAATAGCTATGAAAATACTTGTAAGATTTGAAACGGAAAATGTGTGGCGCATACAATAGATAATTGATGCATGAATAATTCACCTAAGTCACTAAACGTGTTATGCGCTGCAAATGCTATGAACTGATGTGTAAGTTTTCTCAACAAAAGCCACTTCCTACACTCGTTACTATTTTTTTTTATTACACTATTTACCAGATACAAGATCCAATCACAGAATAGGGATATACAGTATGAACTATTCAACATATATACATTAATATGAATCATTGGACAAAAACAGAACAGTCCAGTTCTTTTATGGAGGCCACACTGCAACAAAAAATGTCAGTGGTTTCATTAATCTTATCATATGTATTGCACATCTTATAAACAGGTGCATTTAATTTAACACTCGTGTGACAAAGTGGTAGATAGAAAGTTATGTTTCTCCGAGATGTGAGTCTAGGATTATGAAACTTCAATATATCCAAAATGCAGCTGCAGTCCAAATTGTTGTGAATAAGATTGAAAAGGAATATAACATGTGACCTATTTCGACGAGATTCAAGTGAGTCGACTGAAAATCTAGAAATTAATCGTTCATGTGGATAGCCTACGTCTGGGTAGTTGCCATCAAGTTTGAAACATATATACTTCAGAAATTTTCGTTGGATATTTTCTAAATTAGATATATATATATACCTGATAATATGGTGCCCAAACAATTGATGCATACTCTGAATTTGATCTAACAAATGTAAAATATAATTGCAGAAGAGTTTTCTCATTTCTTTCAAAATCTTTCGACACTCTGATTATGAATCCTAATGATCTATAAGTTTTTTTGGTGACTAGCTCGATATGTTTTGCAAAAGAGAGTTTTTTGTCGAATGTTACTCCTAGATCTTTGAAAGTGTTGGGTCTTTCCAATACGACATTGTCCAGTTTATAATTGTAAAGAATTGGATTCAGCTTAGCGGTAAAAGACATAACCTGGCATTCAGAAACAATAAGGAATAAGCTATTCTCGATGCACCAGAGATTGAGGTGATCTAGATTATTTTGGAGAAGAGTACAGTTTTCTGTGGTGATAATTTCATGGTATATCTTAAGATCATCGGCATACAGTGAGTGAGCGACGGAGAGAGCAGCTACAATGTCATCAATAAACATTATGAAAAATAATGGGCCGAGGTTAGACCCTTGGGGGACACCTGACGTGGGGAAAACTTCAATAGGCTTTTGACCATGGGAACTGACATACTGCTTACGATTATGAAAGTAGGATTGAAATAAAGATGTGAGATTTGGGGTTAGTCCGAAATTCGAGAGTTTGTGAAGAAGAATTCCATGATCAAGCCTATCGAAGGCCTTCGAGAAATCCGTATAAATTATATCACATTGAGAGCTTCCATCGATGGTATCAGATAATTGCTCCATGATACAAATTAAATTTGTTATCGTTGACCTTCCTTTGAAAAAAACCATGTTGACTAGGGGTGATTTGATTTTTTACATGCGTATAGATGTCATCATGAAGTAGGATCTCAAAGGTTCTCGAGAAATTATTTATAATTACTATAGGGCGGTAGTTGCAAATGTCTGATTTAGCCCCCTTCTTGTAGACCGGTATGATTTTAGATTCTTTCCATAGTGTAGGAAATGTATTAGTTGAAAGACATAAATTGAATAATGTACGAAGGGGGTTCACGAAGGCAGCTGCGCAATCTCGTAAAACAAAGGAGGGGATATTGTCAGGTCCAATAGTTAATTTGGGTTTCAGTTTTTTCAATGAGACTAATACTTGCTCTACAGTCACTTCATTTATTACCAACGAAGGATGATCATTGAATGAGACAGAAAAAGTGATATCTTTGGAAGTTGCATAAGACTGCTGAAAAAATTGGGCGAATGCATTAGAGATGTCTTGCGACTCAGATAGGGTTTGTTGGTTGAAGTTGAAGCTAGATGGTGAGGTGGCATTAGTTTTTTTGAAGTTCATGTAATTCCATAATGCCGAGGGATTAGAGGTGAAATTTCCTTCTACGTAGATGATATGATCACGGTGGGGTTCCATAATGTTGGACTTGATATCTCTCCTCAATCTTTTGAATTTATCGAGATCATTTTCATCACCAGAATTTCTTAACCTTTTCCAAAATCTATGTTCAAGACGTATGTCACTGATTGGGGCTGAGTTGTACCAAGGTGGATAACTGCGAGTAGTTCTGATCTTTTTTGGCACATTCAGCTCCACAATAGAGTTCACTGTGTCATAAAAGGCACCTCAAGCAGTATTTGGATCTGAATATTGATCCACAAAGGACCAGTCGCATTCAAGGAAGTCCTTATGAAGATTTGGAAACTCAGCTTTTCTGAAATTGCTATCTGAGGTATGGGAAGCATTATTTTGATTTTCATTTACATTATTAGTCAAACTGCAGGATATATCGATAGATGGATGATGAGAGTCTCCATTAATTGAAATATCGTGTGCTTTCTCTACAACATAAGAACAATTAGTTGAAACAAGGTCAAGAATCCTGTTGTTAGCATTCCTTACATCATTTGATTGTTCAAAGTATCATTGTTCGTTTTAAATCTTACAGGTATTTTCATGGCTAATAAAAATTCACAATCATGAGTTTTCAAGACAATCTGTATGAGGTAAGAAATCTGTATGAGGTTATAAATCTGTATGGGGCTAGGAAAATTATTTCCAACTTTTTAGTCCGTTTTATATACGTATATTAGAAGAATTTTTTCATCTAAATAATTTTTCAGCATGATTTTACAAAATTCCTCTCGGACTGGATCATCTCCTGTAAGTTGGTTTAACAATACCATGTTTCATGGTGGAAATGGTTGGTGGAACTCCACACATACTTGCTGCATTTATGAATGACTACCATTTCAACATTAACCAGTATTCGCTAGTCCTTTGAAATTTATTTTTGGCCACACTCCTGACAGTGAGAATACTGGCAGTTCTTTTGTTAACTTGTTCTCAGGAATATTTCCGATCTATGGGATGCTCAGGAGTTCTCTCTGCTGCGTGATAGTCTTCATGTTGATTGTCTGAATTTTCCCTTTCATATGGCATGAGCCATGATAATCTTCGGCAGAAGTGTACAAAACATCTAGTTGGTCTTCTCTAAAATGGGTTTTAGAAAATTTCACCCTTATTTCGCTGTATATATATAAACTGAAGTGCAATGTAGATTATTCGAATATAGGAAGAGGAAGAGTAGTGCAGGAAGATAATCAACATTAGATAAAACATTATTAGATTGAGAGAACATTGAATTACTTCAAATTCAATGAAGATACATTTTTCAGTCGAATGGTGGGATAATCCAACTACCAGTTCAAAATATTTATGTTGCAAATTGAATCATTGGATTGTTTTTCAATTGTATTAATTCATCTGAGCAATGAAATCAGTCAAGTACTCGTTCAAAATATATCTATATGTAATCAGTTGAAATTTTGAAAAAATAATAGGAAATTATTCAGGTAAGGATTCTTTAAACTGTTTATGAAAGATATGATTTTCATTTTATTTTATGCCCATTCTATACATGTAACTCAAATTGAATCGATTGGATTGAAAAAAATGACCGTCGTTATTTGTTCAGTAACTGAGATATTTTTTCATCGAAGTACCTATTATAAATAATATTTCAATCATATTTTTATCTAATTGTTTTACATTGAATGTTCGGAGATCAACGTGTAAAACGGATCATGTAGGTCCACACATAATATTTTCATATCACACTGGACGAATACGGATCGGATCAATGTAATTTTTTTTATTTGTTCGAACATATGAACAGAATGTTCATAAAATGATGTGGCATCAATGCGACTGAAAGATAAACCTCAGTCACCATCTTCCATCGTTCAAGTAACCTCTTGTGGGGTATTCATGTCAAAAAACAAAACATTCTCAATTGAATATCGGATAGAAATATTTTTCTATGAAAGAAAAACAGGTTTGAATGTCAAAAAAAAACTAATTTCGAAGTGACTCTCCAATAGAAATGTTTCTAACTTTTTTCCAACTTTGCAAAGTGAGATTGCTTCTAGAAAATGTGTTTTCCATTCCTTCCGGTCTGCCTAATGATCGTGGAAGCGTGAAATCTATTTTCGTTGACAAAAATGTCAACGTCAAAAATAATTTCTGGTGGGTACTTTTTTTGGAAAATATTCTTCTTTGCCTCATTCATCTATATGAGTTCTTAATCAAGACCTATCAATATCTATCAGGTGTAGTTCAATGTCCAGCGTGGCTTTAGCTGGGAAAGTAGTTGTTTTCGGTTAGATATTCACAAAAAATAACTTCATTTTTATCGTGGAATTTTCAATTCACAGAAAAATATTTCTAATCGATATTTAATTGAGGATGTTTCCTTTTCCAACATGAATACCCCAAAGAGGTTATTTTGAACAATGGAAGATGGTGACTAAAGTTCATCTTCAGTCGCAGATGATTCCACATCTGATTTTATAAACATCCTGTTCATATTTCCAAACAAATCAATCTATCATACCCCATAAGGGTTTAAGTGTCAAAAAAACCGGTAATTTGAAAGTGTCACTCGAGTAGAAATGTTTTCCATCTTTGCAAAGTGAGATTGTTTCTAGATAATATGTTTCCCATTTCTTCCGGTCTTGCTGATGATCGTGGAGGCGTTATATAGATTTTCATCGACAAAAATGTATTGAAGACCCAGTGAATGCGATGCCTCTCTTGCATCAATGTTACAAATGATTTCTGGTGAGAATTTTTTCTGGAAAACATTATTTTTGGCCTCAATCATCTATATGAGTTCTTAATCAAGACGGGAATATAAAATTGAATAACCATCTCATTGAAAATGCAAATTTTCATTTTCAGAATTTTTCCTTGGTTATAGTCTAATGTGCGGCGTGGTTTTAGCCGGGGAAGTAGTTGTTTTTTCCAGATACTCACAAAAAGTAACTTCATTTTAATCGTGGATTTTTCAATTCACAGAAAAATATTTCTATTCGATATTCAATTGAGAGTTTTTTATTTTCATGATGGGGAAGAAAATCAAAGTAAAATTCAATACTGCTATAGGTATACACTATGATTACAAATCGAAAAATTCAAATTCTGTATTTTGTGTGAAATTTTTGTATATTGAAGCAAAGCGCTTTTGGCCTGCGGTTATCCTAAGTGCTCATCCGAAAGGTTCTGAATATAATTATGATGTACAAATAAAAAAAACAATTGTTCAGTATCTGTCGAAAATCATTTTGATAAAAACGAAGTTTGTGAACATTTTTACTCGAGTTATTTGTACCTGGTTTAAAGAATCCCATTTATAAAATTCATAAAATTTCCTAACATTGGAATATTTTCACTTTTTGAAAATTCAGCTAACGATCTCTGGCAAGTGTCAAGTTGTGTGCAATGTTGCTAGATTTATGATTTATGATTTCGGGTATCGACGTCATTCAAATTTGTGAAATTATATTCTGAATAATATAAAAGCAGTACAGAGATTTCGAAAAAGAACTAGATAGTGGATTTGGAGTTTGTTTCGGGTATGGTGGTATATTTGAATGATATGAGTAAGAGATTTGAGAACTTCTACAGATGCAATTTCGACAGAGATGCAAATGTGGAGTTGGTTACGGGGAACTAGAATAATTGGATTGGATTGGCTTATTCTGTTATTCAAGTTGACTTTAGTGTTGAGACAAAATATGTTATTCAAACATTCTATGTTCATCCTCAAATCTCATGAGAGTCGAATTTTGTTTTATTCTTGGAGTTCATATTGTGTAATATTTCAGTATTGGTTTCTGGCTGGAAGGAGTGATTATTGTACCTTGAATGAAAACCAAACGTTGAATCATTAGATATCTTGGAATATTTTTCTACTCTAGTTTTGAGAGGTCTAAAAATTCTTCCAGCATAGGTGGCTTGCAATTATGGTTCGTAAATGACGCTTTTGTTCAAAGTATCAATTTTATCTCTGGAGTTTACCAAATTTTGGCCAAATGAATTAGTGTTTTTGTAGAAAATATCAACGTTGGTTATTTGTTATGCGAAAACTCTGGCTATTTTGTTGGATATGTTGTTATTACTAGAAGAAATAGAAATGTGTATTTTTTCCATTGACATGTACTGCTAGATTTGTTCTTGAATTTATTCAAGTTTAATTTTTTGATAATTTCCTCTATCATTGTGAAACTAAATTCATTTGTCTGATTACGTTGAGTTTTTTCTTATAATTTTCTGTTAAGTGAAAAGTTCAATAAACGGTGGTAACAATTGAAAGCAGTCTCTTCATGTTACCGTGGGTGGTTAGAGAAATATGGAATAATATTATCAGTTTGGGTTGGTTTTCTGTATATAATGCAATCTAATTTATCGTCATTTCTTGTCAATGTCAAGGCAAGTTTATTTGATTTCAAGGGCGAATTCATTGTTGGGGTGTAAATGATGTATTTTATGAAAAATTTGGTTAGTGGTGTTTTCTTAGCGTTTTATGAAGAATAGGCAATCATCTACATATCTGAACCAATGTAATATTTTGGGGTTATTCAAAAAGATCATATGATTTATTTCTAAATTATGCATGAACAGATTGGCTAGGAAAGGCGATAGATATGAACCCATGACTAAACATTTGGGTTCTCTATAAACATGTCGCGGCTATCCTTCCTATCGGTTCGTTGGAATTATCCAAGGGTTATATTTCGGGCGCGTCATAACAACCGGATAGACACGCAGAGGCGTACCGAACTTATTTTCGTAACTCCTTTGTCCTTAGAGGTATATATATATATATATCAACTAGCCTCCTTATCAAATTGCTCACGTTTGATTTTAATAAGGAAGAAAAAGAAAAACAACAAAGTGTCGCGGTTTATTTATACACAATGAAGAGGAGGAAAAAAATTATATAATTATGGAAAATAAATCATCTGCTGCCCTTAAACTTTCTGTTTTTTCAAAATATTGGTCCAGCTAATTATTATTAGCTCCTGAAGAAGACCGTGGACACGGTCGAAAAGTCGACAAAATGAATGTTTATCTCCTAAAAAAAGACTGTCATTCGCAAAAAGAACTAAAACCCCAAGAAACTCATATATATATATATATATATATATATATATATATATACATATATATATCTTACTAACGTCGGAAGAGTGTTCTCTTTGAGAATGATATCCTTAGTTTTGTTATTGGGGGATAATAAGATTGATACCAGTGTGCATGTATATAAAACTACTGGACGAATGGGTGTGTAATTTTTATGTATTTTTGGTTAACTATATGGGCGGAAAGAGATTGCCCGGCATTAGGTACTAAGGTGCGCTTTCATCCTTCAAAAAACTTTTGTATGTTGAAATTTATTGTTTGCATTTATTGATTAATGGGTTCAGTGGGTCGTATTGAAATTGTTGTCCTGTTGTCCTGTCCAAATTTCTATATTCCCTAATTTTTTTTCCTGAAAACTCTCGTCCTTGTGGAATTTGTTTTTCTTATGTTTTTTTTGTATTGTTTCACCTAGGTTATGCTTTCGACCGTAATGCTGTTTTCTCGTTATCCCGTTTTCCTTTGTTATCCCCTCATCCCGTTCGCTCGCATACCGTCATCCCGTTTTCCAATTATTCCGTTTTTCCTTTCTCCCGTTATTATGTTCTTCCGTTATCCTGTCATCCCGTTTTCCTGTTTTCTCGTTATTTCCTTTTTCCCGTTATCCCGTTTTCTTGTTATCTCGTTTTCCCGTTATCCCGTTATCTTGTTATGTCGTTATCCCGTTTTATTATAATATGTATGTATATATATATATATAAATATATTTATATATATACATACATATGATAATAAAACGGGATATATATATATATATATATATAGAAATTAGTGGAAAGCAGTCAATGGTAGACCAATTAATACGATTTCTTCGTTTTTATGTCGAGCTTTCGAAAAATTTTATTTTCTTCTTCAAGACGTAACTTAAAGTGATTACATGATTATATGATGGTATTACATAATTAGAGGATACTTACTAACATGAAATTCAGAAAAAACATCGGTGTTACAATTCAAAATGACAAGATGACAGCAAATTATGATTACTCAGTCACATGCCTAAATAATCAAAATACCAAATGAAAGAGATACAGAGTGAGAATATAAAAATGTAAAAGTATATATAAATATAGAAAATAATAATCATATCAAAGAGGATTGGGTGTGATATTTTCTCTGTGTTTCTTTGATAGATATGTATATATTGTACTGATGTCATTAATATCTGTTCTTCTATTCATTGTTTACTATAATGTTCAATGAGTGCAAGATATATCTGAAACAACATCCTGAACTTTGTATTATCAATAGTGATGGAGGTAATGTAACTGTTGCAATGTACAAAGATACTTCAACAAGAGCCAGTTACTTCTAAATGATACAAAATATTATAAACCACTCAGAGCAGATCCGTCTTGCACTTTACAACAGGAAGCTAATGAATTTGTTTCTGAACTAATGAAATAACTGCTAAAAAGTTAACTATCTACAATTCTATCACATCACGTTTTTATACTCTACCAAAAATTCATAAACCAGTTTTATCTATGAGACCAATTGTTTCTTCTATAGGCTCACCAAACAGTCAAATAACAAAATTCATTACTGGAATATTTACCAACTCATATGATAACGATAACAGATATCATGTTACTGACTCTTTCTCCTTTAGTGAATTCATTAACGATTTTCAATTACCACCAAATTATGTTCTGATAAGTATAGATGTGGTATCTCTATTCACTCACTTACCTTTAGAGTCAGTTAAACTCTGCATTGATAAACAATGGAACAAAATTAACAATCTCTGCAATATTGAAAAACAAATGTTTATGAAAATAATTGGTTTTGTTTTTGACTCTACTTGTCTTGTCTTCAATGAAAAATTCTACAAACAAATTTTTGGAACTCCCATGGGATCTAACATCTCTTCAATAATATCAAGTTACGTTCCAGATGAACTCCTAGAATATTGCACGAATAGAATCACTTTTGACATTGCTTTCCTCAGGAGATATGAAGATGACCTTAACCTTTCTGTACCAGAAAATTGTATTGATGAAACTCTTAATATTTTTAACAGATTTGATCCCAATATTCAATTCACTGTCGAGAAAGAAACCGATAATTCAGTTCCATTCCTTGATTTGAAACTAATCGGAACCTTCAACAACAAAATCATTACTAGATGGTACAGAAAACCAATATATAGTAATCGTTTCATAAATTCTCACTCACACCATCCCATGAAAATCAAACTCAATTTAATTATTAACCTCAAAAATAGAGTTGTTAAGGTCACTCATCCATCCTGTCTGAAAGAACCTCAGAATATTCTTTCAGAAAATTCATATCCCAAATCATTAGTTAATGAAATTCTATTTGGCTCATCTACTTCTATTTCAAATTCAAACCAATCACCAAGAACTGATCAAATTGCAATTTATAAATCTTCACCACATATAGATAATTTGACACCAAAACTCATACAATTGTTCATAAATGAAGACAATGTTAAAATAGCTAAAACCAGTTTGAAAACTATATCACGAATACATTCAAAATTGAAAACTCCTATACCAATCAAAAATAAATCCAATATAATTTATGAAATTCCTTGCAGCAGCTGTGATGAAGTATACATTGGTCAGACAAGTATAATGCTCAAAGATAGAATAACCTCCCATAAAAGTGACTGTAGAAGAAATGTGAGATCTTGTTGCCTTGCTGAACAAGTAATATATAAGATCATGTAATTGACTATAATAATGCCAAAATTCTCGATAATGAACAAAATCTCAATAAGCGTCTCTTTCTTGAAATGGTTCATATAAACAACAATGGAAAAACAATGAATAGAAGAACATATATTAATAAACTCATTACAATATATACATATCATTAAAAAAATATAAAAAAAATATCACACCTAATCCTCTTTGAAATGATTATAATGAGTTCAAACTTTTTTTATCAAATTTTCACTGTCACAAACATTCTGATTGCACCATTTCATATCATTGTTATAAGTATAAGGTACTATCGCAGAGTAGGGTATTTATACGTTTTGATCTGAATAAAACCAACAAAGTTGATTATTCTCTGCAAAACTGTGTTAATTTTTTTTCAATTTCTAACTTCATTTTTCTCCACTGAACAGCTTTTATTATCGAATCGATAGTGCCATAGTCGGCAACACCAGTTACAGGATCCTGCTACTGGGACAGGAGTAATTCATGTTCATAGGCGTACCTGACTGAGCTGGGATAAGGTAAAAGGGTTTGAAAAGGAAAAAGGTAACATAACATAGCCGGAATTTTCCATTTGTTATGGTAGGGTTTCAGAAATATAATCTATGATATAATTAAAAAAAATATATATACAAATTTAAAAACCAATAAACAACCAATCATAACAATATATATATATATATATATATTAATATATATATATATATATATATATTATATTTCTGAAAACTTCTGCAAACATAAAAAAATAGCCAAATTGGTCCAGCCGTTCTTATGTGTTGCGATTACAAATAATTGAGATATATTTTCATTATGTAGATTGTGATTCGTCAAGAATTACTTACAATTGTTTTAATGCTGATTGGTGTTTTTGATTTTCTCCTTTAATTTTGACAATATGGTGTATTACAGTGTGAATGAAGGAATTGTTAAGTTATTTTTTGTTTGTTGAATTTATGTAATTGGATGGACATTTCTTCTCTTATGATTCCTCTATCGTCCTGGTTGGCTATGAAATTTATTACGGAGTCTAGTTCAGTTAAGAATTTGGATAGATTGTTATGATTAATGTACTGCTCTAGGTACAATTTAAGGCCTCGTTTCAATAGATCTAGTGGTATTTGCCTGATTTCCAAGAACAGTTGAGAGGAAAGCAATTTATGTGGGTAGTAAATGATAGATTTCAGCCGAATCTTGAATTAGAATCGTATGTAGAACATTTGTGATTCTGGATTGGATACGTGAATATATGCTAATATTCTTGCACAAAGTTTTACATCCACTCATAAAGTCATAATGTTGGTTCCGTAGGTTTGAATAGGATATTTTATGTTTGTGGAATATTATATGTTTGGATTTTTCCATACATTTCGGAACAGTCGACGACGTTGCATTGTAACCTACATAAGTTACATTCTGAAATTTCACTCTCAATAATTTTTTGCATTCCACTTATTTATGGCAAAAGGGTGTTTGGTGTTGGAATATCACACGGATGTAGTATCGGTAAGTGATATTTCAAATGAATGAGTATGCTATGAATTGAGTAGATTTTCCTGTAATATTTACAAAGATTTTAAACCATTATGTGTATAATTTCGCAACAGGACCAGTCTTTGTCCAAAATAACGTCATGGAGTTGGAGTTGGAAAAATGGTTCTATACGAGGGTATGTTCGTTATATTTCTACGCGTCAACTGTTGAATGTTGTCATCAAAAATAATATAACTGGAAATTTACTTGGTAATAATCCAATTGATCTACAATTTTTCTAATATTCTGGAACACATGTGGGAGTTCAATTCTGGATTCTGAATTAACAAATTGGATCTGCTGAAGTGTTGCTATGACGACTCCAAGCACTAGGCCGCTAAATATCATTTTTGTACACGCTCCACAAAATGCCTACTTTGGGTACTGAAAATAGTCCGCATAATGCCACTTTAGCGGACTGATACTTGAAGTCGTCATAACAACACTTCAGCGGACTGAAATATGTTTAATCAGAAAACTTATTATTAACATTCAGGAGACGTAATAAACTATATATTATTTGGAATTTGGTAATAACAGCTCACTTTTTCTTCGAAATACTCTTTTGGAATACTTGTTTCATGAAAAATGTACACTAAAATTTGACAAACGTGTCATTGATAAACAATCGCTCGCTATCATTTTTGCACACTACGGTATGGATGCTACTTGAAAATGTATGCACGACGAGGAAATATGTGTGGCATTCCTGTTCTGTTCATTTGGAAAGGTAATACAAAAAAAAATTGTATGCAGCACGTACGCAAGTGGCTTTAGCAGATATCTTCTTCATATTCCAGAATCGGCTGGCACCTTGTCCGTAAACCTTTCGATTTGGCTGCTAAAGCTCACTTTGCGTACTTGTTACATAAACAACTATTTTAAAGCTGTGAATTTTCTTCAAACGTAGCATTTTGAGGAGTATAACAAAAAAATTGTTACCAAAAACCTTTATACTAAAGGTATTAGTGAAGAATTGAAAAAACTTATTACTCCATCCAGTGTTCGGAAGGAGGGTATCCGTAATGTATACAATTTTCGTAAATGAATGAAAAATAGGCAGCAGAAGAAGGATATTGAATTTAAAAAACTTGCTTCCACAAAAATTGCTTTTGAACGCCTGCAACTAGTTTGAACTGAGGGAATTTTTTCGAAGAAAACTAACTGATACAGTCAACTATTTAGGCAAAACCAGATTTCAAAAAACTCATGTACATTCTGAGGACAGGGCAATTGAAATCAAAACAAATATCGAATAATTCAGTATTGTGCACTTTATCATTTTTTGGAATTCGTAGAATTATCCTCTGTAACTCTCATTTCTTTGGAAAGATAAAATACTGTTTTGAATTGTTTGTGGAGATAATATAATAATTGATGGAGCATATCGGTTCTTCATTTCCACATATCAACATAAAAAGAATACAAGATGTACTATTTTGTTGAACCCATTCCAACTTTCCTTAAATTGTAATCACAAAAACCTGAAAAACAAACAACAATTTTTCTAGTGTATCCATTCATAACTCTCCTGAACTTGACGACTCATTCATTACTCTCCTTAATTTGACGACCTCTGTGATTTTTAAATAGATGTGACATGGAAATATGGGGAAGAGGAGAAGTCTTGGAAAATAAATGTCAATACATTATTTTCGCCATATTGTTTTCTCAAAACTAAGCAATATTTGCTATGAAATAATGGAATTGAATCAATTTGTATCAGTTGAGTCAGTATGAATATGGCGTATTATGTCGCCATCACGTGTATCAGTCTGGAAAATGCGTGATATTTTTGTTCATTCTCGGAAATTATTATATCTCAAGGTTTAGACAAAAATCGAGGATTCATCAAGTAGATCTTCCGGCCCAATACGAAACGAGGAACGCAGAAAGTCGATCAGGCATGATAGACATTTGCACCCCAGGGGTGACCATCCATCATCATGAATTGAGGAGTACGGTTCGATGAGAACAGTTGAGTTCGATACCACAAGACATTTCGTCGAAACGTTGTGAATTCGGACCCTTTGAGGACCAATACCACGATACGCGGAGAGAAGTCCGACTCGACCCCGTATATAGAAAAAACTTATATTGATTCTCTCATATTCAATTGATCTAGCCCTCCCCTATATCCAAAATTCATTTTCTACTTGATTTCATCCTCCGACAGTAATATTTTCTTAACAAGTAGTATTTACCCTGTATACAACTTTTTTCTGGCTTCATGCATATGTATGCGATGATAGATCAAGTAAAAAATATAGAGCTACCGATGGAATCAGTCGTTTGAAATGAAAATTGAGGGTTGTTCCTCACACATATTTCATTTAAAAAACGGGTAATCAATATTGATGAGTTCTTCCGATACTATAGGTACACGTTACACATATTTTTTTGTCCAACCACCCTTTTCTCATTTCAATCGTCTCCCAAATTTCCAGAAATACTATCTCAATTTAGTGACTCAGAGCAAATTCTTACAGGAATCAACAAATTGATTCAGGTAACTCACTCGAACACATGATTAATATCACAATGAATCTTACTATTTTACTATTTCTCAATTCCCCTAAGGAACGAATGAGAAAGGCAGTATTTCAACTCAATTTCTGATTTCAGATCCTTTCATATCCACTATTCTCTGGTATTCGGCAATAAACGGAATCAGAATAATAAAGAGTACAACTGTTACAGTTGTACAGTATTTCCCAATACCAGAGAATAGTTAGTATATTGTTGGTTTTCATATGTTGATTATGAAATAACCTGAAGCTTCCAGTCGAAGAATGAAAAACTATGAACTCCCCTCGTGATATAATTTCAATATAACCGATGATCGTACTGGACCGTAAACCAACTCATAGCTCTCAATTATATTCACATGTAAGCCTGAGGGTAGGAAACCAGTAATGGAACTCATTATTTGGGCAGTGAGAATATGACAATTACCGACCAACAGTCAGGCCCTACAATGTATCATAATGTTGTAGAATTTGTTCACGTCCAGCGCCAAAGACAAAGGCCCCTTTGAAAAGCCCACCTGGTTCTCACAGCCGTAGAACTGATGAGGTTGACGCTTTTTATAGCGTAGACGAAACCTTCTGAACCAATGAACGATATCAGAAAGGGCGCTTGTTAGCTTGGAGCTTGGAAATATCAACTCTGAAGAGAAGTTCTTGGGTCGCCTCTGACGGGAGCAGAGCGTTAGGTTTTTCTGGAGACTTCAACAAAAGTTGGAAGTTATTCGCGCGGTTTGAAGCGAATAACTTGAGAGTCCGAGCGGCGTGTTCTCGGGTTTTGAATCGGAGATCTACTGAAATCTCCACGAGGCTTGTAAACGCGTGATTTGTACCGAAAGATTGAATTTAATCCACGGTTTTAGCGCTATAAAATATTAACGCGGATTGAAAAGTATTCTCCGTGTGGGAACAGATTTCTTGGAGTCTAGAGGCGACTAGCTAGCCGAAGTTCAGCGAGGAACCAGGTTCCGGAAATTGTGAAGTTTGTTGGAGTGATAGGAAATCATAGAAAGTCGATTCCCATAAGACAAGTGGCATACATTTTTGGATTACGGAGAGAGCCTACGAAATCTTCAGGAACTCATAGCAAGTAGTAAGTGCATTTAGGGGTTCGGGAACTACTGAAATACTTACTAATCTAATTTTCCCTTTGGGTGGATTGAAAATGAAATGCTTTCATTCCAACTTATCATTCAGATTTTCGCAGCGCGAGATTTTTTGCAAAATTGGGGTATCGCGCTAGGCGAGGAGTTCTACCCTCGAATCAGGGCGTAGAGCAAAAGGGCAAGTTCGAAGTTTTCCGTTCATCTAAAAGGCGGAAGTTTTCTATTGTACGTAGTACTATATAAATACAATCTACTTTATCGGATTCAGATAAGTCTGAATTTAAATTTTGTTGTTATTGTCTACACCTTGTGTGAAATCACTTTATTCACCATTTCCTTTCCATGAATATATTTGTTTTCAACTGGTCATTATTTGCCGGTCATGACGGCGTAACAAATTTGCTAAGCTAAAGGAAGAATCTCAGACCCTTCACTAACCAAACCTTGAGGAAGAAAATAACAAATCAGACTAGACATTGCTTCTAGCCTAGTTCACTACCGATCGGAAAATCAGGCGATAAAACCCAGTGCCGATTGTCATTTTGAGGAAATTAACCTCAAACACTGAAATCCCAGCCACATCCAGTGGTCAGGTTGGTGACAGCGCGCGTCCACTCGCAAGAGTTAAGTATCTCTTTATCTAACAACTTTTGAGAGACAGTCAATAATCAATTGACTAGTATTGAAATAGTAACGTCAGCAAGATAGTGTTTTTTGGAACTAATTTTTTTTTGAAAAAATTAAAACAAACCGAGAGATTGGTCATCAAAGCCAATTCCTCTTTGTACATAACGGTCATGGAATAATACTCATTTCTCACGAGTATGAAAATGTATGGAAATGCTCAAAAATCATAAGCAGACATTCCATTCTCGTAGTACAATATACTTTTTTCACGACGACAACGATATTATTCCCCATCAGACTTACACTTTTGCGATTAAACAAAATAGAAATATTCCTCCGTATATCGTTATGAAGTTACAAAAAATAACCCGAAAGTAAAAACTGAGTGCAAATGTAATAGTTCCACATTTATTCGTTGCCAATTTCCTTCAATGACGAGTCGCAAAAAATTTTGTTGTTTCTATTTCATGGTGAATCACACATACATATTGTGCCATTCATGTAAAATTCTAATTTGGCCCGTGTGGACTTTGAGGTCATACTTTTTTCAAAGTTTATGATTAGGTGCAAGAAGTTTGCGAAATACAATTTTGATAAATATGGCGCCGAGCCAACATTTCTCCTCAACCAATATTATTTGTTATATAACCTGTTGTATAACAGGTGTTGTTTGTACTGCCAGAGGTGTGAATTCAGAGATGAGAATAATTCAATCTTAGGAAAAAAGTTGATTAAATTTACGTATTTTGCATTCTGGAGAAGATTACAGATTCGAAGAAGAAAATATTGAAATGTTCGGCAGTAGTTTCAACTTCAACATACGAATTTTATTGGATCGTTAGTACGCCCTAGCCCTGCAATGAAATCTCCATGCAAAGTTTGATTAACCTTCAAGCGATAATCTTCAGGATATAACCTGTTTCATAATAGATCTCAACAAAAAAATAGAAAAATAATATTTCATAGTATAGTCTATATTATTACTTTTATGAAATTGTACACTACACCGATTTTGATGGTGTCAAATTATTTAGTAAAAATCAGTTTTTTATTAATTACTCAAAAATATTTTGGCTGATTTTGATAAAATTTGGCATGCTTATTTGCGGTAATGTAATAAGAATGATATTATCATTCCCAGTGGCGTCCCAAAGAGGAATCTAATCAATATTAGGACAAATAAAATTTTTGTATGTTTGATTTCTTTAGATTGAGCAAATGTTTTTTTGCCCTTTGAATTTTTTTCGTATCTCGCTTTTTTTGAGAAGGAAAATACTCATTTCAACGAAAATTAGATCAAAGGAAGCGGGGCATAATTTCGAAAGAATTTTGTTTTTTTGTTTGTTTGTATCAAATGTCAATCTTTGAAATGTGATTAATGCGCGTTTTAATCCATTTTAAGTGAATTTATGCATAGTCTGCGGAATCATCATACCAAGTATTTACGTACGCAAATATTGTGTTTATTTACGGGTACTGTGACGGTTATGCGCACGCTTCAGTGCTTGAGTACGCCTGTAGATTTCTTCTGAAGAAATTGCCTGACTGATCAGTGTTTGTCACTACTTCCCAACGTCTGAGAGAAACAGGATCAACCGTAATGCGATCTCAAGAAGATGGAATTTTTGCACCCCTTCAAAATGAAAGAAGAACACAAAATATCTTAGAACACTCCGACGAAATGCCTTCTAGTAGGACGCAGATATCTTCTTCACAATAAGAATATACGCGGAGCACCGTGAACAGGACTCTGATAGCAAATGGTCATATCATCCACGGAAAGTTCAGAATTTGCTTCCTGATGACTTGCTACGAAAACGAGAATTTTCTGAAAGATTCCTGGGGCAATTAATGAATGATGCTTTCCACTCTCGAGGAATGATTTGGACTGACGAAGGAACTTCAACCCGGACTGGTATCTTTAATCAGCATAATGCTCACATTTGGGCGCACGAAAATCCTCGTGCTATATTCAACATTGGTCCATGTTTTCTGCCTCCACGACTCAATGGTCCAGCTTACCTTGATTTTTTTGCTAAAATGATTTCGAACCAGTGTCAGATGACATGCCTATAATCGAACCAGCCCCTTTCCTTGGCCTTTATGCTCTTCTCACGCCAGCAGAGTCGTCCGTAGGTGCGAACTTTGCATCGGAAAATATGGTTGTCATTTTGAGTAGCTCTTGTGGATTTTCGTCCATTGGGAGCATCAAAATTGCTCCTTCAGTTTTAATATGACAAGCGAAAAAAAAAAATGCAATTTTTTGCTCGATCTGAATTATGTCTCTCTGGTCGGACCTGCCATTGGTCCGCGAGCAAAATATATGAAACCAAAAGACAATCGAAAATGAAACATACACTGGGCGATGAACAGAACGGAGACTGAACATACCGTCCATTCAAAATTTCAAATTTTACTTTCAATTGTCAAGTATGAGAGCAACTAATAAACTAATAATGCTAAAACAAATAATTCGAGAACGCTCATACAAGAACCACCTTCTCATTCACAAAGTATCAGAGGCGGAGAGAAAAGAGAAAATATAAATATAATAAATTAATTAACAGGTTAAATACAGACCTTGCTGGTAGGTCTTTTATGAATACCTGTTGGGGTGCGGATAGTGACTACTCTGACCACACCGTATGCACCGGAGTATACAGTCTCAATTCTGCCAATGTGCCACTTTAGGGATGAAGTGAGTTCATCTTTCAAAATGACCAGAGGGTTAATAGAAGTAGACGGACGTTCAATGAGAATATGTAGGTATTCCTGCGCCCAGATCCGACAGAATGATTCACGAATATGGAGTAAAAGTTTTCACCTTTGTAAACGCCCTATATTTATATTTTCGATTCCTGGATCGGGAAGAGAATTCATTGGTTCGATAGTTAAAAAATGTCCGGAGGTTAAAGCTTGTAGATTGTTGAGATCAGAACTCAACGGAAACAGCGGCCTAGAATTCAAACCTGCCTCGATTTGCACTGAAACAGTGTAGAGTTCTTCAAAGCGGAGTATTTGAGAGCCGATCATTCTGTATAAGTGGGACTCCACGGATTCTATTCTTGACTCCCAAAGACCACCAAAATTTGGAGTTTCCAGACAATTCATATGGAATTGAATCTGCTCTTGGTTCCGGAATCGAAATATAACTGAGAGCATCTATCTCTCCGTGTAATTAAGCGACGTAGCACCGCGAAAAATGCCTGAGTTGACAAATCGGATACCAATTCGAGATGCACTGCTTTTGTAGCCATGCATACAAACAGGCATGAGTATGATTAATAGCTTTCAGCGCCTCTAGCTACTCTTGAGATTGTGAGAGAGGGCCCGGCCATGTCCATTCCTGCATGTGAAAAAGGTTTTACATAAGAGATCCTTGCTGCTGGTGATTCACCTATCAGTGGCTGTTGCGAAACGGGATTGAAAACATTTGGAAAAAACTAATCGCATAGCACGTATGGGTGATGAAATACAATATAATTATATCAGTAAATTCTGCATACCTTGTAAGCCAGGGTGGAGGAATAGGTTGTGAGTGTATCCGACAATGAGCCTGGTAAGACGATGAGAATGAGGCCAAAGATTAGGGTGTTCTGCTTCGAAAGCTAGAGTAGATCGGTCAATACGTCCGCCCACTCTGATGACTCCTTCAGAATTGAAAAGATAATTGAATTTGTCAATATCTGAGAGACTATCATTGTTATGAATGAGGGAAACAATCTGAAATTCGTTTGTCGAGATTGGGAAATCGGAGTTATACCTTTGAGTGGGAGAGTGTTATCTTGATCTTCCTCAAATCACTGCGAGAAAACACCTTCACAATGAAAGTAATCTGCGGTTCAGGAATATTGCCATTGTCCTGATTGGAAACTATACCCACTATATTATTGTGGAGGTAATCAAATGTTACTTTGATCAGATCTATGAATTTATATCGAGATTTGAAGTTATGATGATCGATATCATCTGTCAGGACTTTATACGCGAACTTTTTTAATTCCGTCATCTTGAGAATTTCCGTACCCCTTTGAACAGTGGACAATTTCCATTTCTTTGTATCGTCCGACATCTTACGAAATGAATACAATGAAAGCGTGAGTGAGAAATAATAATCGTAAATGTTCAGCTAAATGCGAACAAATAGATTGCAAGATAATAATAATATATTTAAAACATGGGCTTGAACAAAACTTGAGATGCACGATGCAGTAGAAGATGGGAGCAATCGCAGCAGAGTGAGCAGAACAAACCCACCGTATTTGAATATCTTACGAAATACGGATGAAGATTATTCAAAGCAAATGAATGTTTTGAAACTCAATGTTTTGCCGCGGTTGCAAAGAACAGTTTTCAACAATTCCAAACGAGTAGTATAGTTATAGCGGTTCTAGCGCAACCCCTATTTTGCTACCCTTTGGGGTGGATTTTGAAGAATGCGGTGAGGGGGTGGTTTTTGATGAATGCGCCAGTGAAGATGATGGCGGTCGGGCTGATAATATATGGCGAATGCGTCAGGGGGTTGGTTTTTGACAAAGGCGGCAGATTGGATGATGGTGGTGGTCATGGACGGTTCGTTGTAGAAGAAGTTAAGGAAAAAATGGCGGTTGTAGGTTCATGAGTGGGTGAGTGTGGGCAGAGGAAACATCTGGAGGAGTGATCCATCATTGGTCGTAATAGTGGCAGCCATGTTGTGGGTGGGATTGGGATCGAGATGGGGGTAGGTTCGGTGGTTTGTGTTTTGTCGCAGAAGCCATGTTGTAGGTATGTATGTGTAGGTGGGTGGTAGTGGGATTGAGAGTGGGTCAGGGAGAGCTGTGATAGGCCGTTTCAGTGGTGAACCAATAGCCGTCAAACGCTATCCAATAGCCGAGCAGCCACCTTGAAATGGGAGTGGGTGGGGTCACAGTCCGTTAGCCACATTCGTCAACCGCCATCCAATAGCTGCATTGGTCAACCGCATTGGTCGGCCGTCAACCAATAACCAATGTTCAATCAAGGAAGTGAATGGTGGCCATTTTGGAAAGGGAGGGGAGCCACCAGTGTTTAGGAAATCCCCCGATGAAACGGTCATGACACACATACAACCAAAAAGTCGATACAAATCTGAGCAGCCCTTCTGAAATCAGCAGTTTCGTTATCAGTTGTTTATTTGAGCAGCCGGATGTCGGCATCTTCTGATGTTGTTTACTTTGGCTTCATTTACATTGACAAGATAAGAGAGTATGTATGGTTTAACTGTGGGATAACTTGAATATAAACGCAAAACCTAGCAAGGTCAAACGACTTGAATAATATTTTGAAACTCTGCAAAATATACAGGAAGGATCGAAAGAGTGTTGGTGGCAGCGGAGGAAACAAAGAAGCATACATTTGAGTATTTTATGAAAATGACGTCAGTTGAGGTAATGTCGTTGATAGAGCAATATACACGAAAATTGAAGCAGTTTTGTCGAAAAGTCAGAGCTCTGAAAGGAGAGTTGCAGTTTTATGAAGAAAAACGAAACGTCACAAGGCAATTGAAAGAGTTGAATCTTAGCACGCCATCAACATTGAAATATAATTCGAATGATATTGGGGACTTCGATTCTGAACACCTTCCTCTACGTCTACGTACCGTATGATGATGTACTAGGAGTGGCGGTTTCTTTCAAAGATGGAGGCGATAATCAGTCTTGGATACCATTGAATCGAACAGCAAAACATCGAAGATTATTCTCCACCACAGACCTGCCCCAGTTCGAAGACGACGACACCATCATCGAGAAATATCAGTCCAAGTTTGAAATGAATGATTCTACAAGTGCAGTGGATAAGTGTCCCGGTAGCAGCAGTAGCGATGACGTCACCACCGCCACCATCAATACTACCACTGTTGGAACATGATATATATATATATATAAAATTTTTAAGCTCTCATGTATTGTTATAACCATAATGTTTTTCGCTTTGGCAAAATTCTATTAAAAAAATATATATATTTTTCACTTTGGCGGAATTCCTATTCAAAAGGGTAAAAAGAAGCTTGGAATCTGACTTTTATTTCCATTCATCATATACACTTGTGTGCACGTTGTTTGTGCTCTCTCCGCTTTTAGGTGATTTGCAAAGTGTTCCATTGAGTTAGAAATCTCGTTCTTTGGCGAAGGAGTTGTGCAACGAGTCACCTGCCGATTGATGGATATTGGTGAGCCGTTTTTGCCTTCCTTCATTTGAACTTTTGATCTCTCAATCTCATTCAATGCTTACGGAGCAAAAACAACATATTGCAAAAACTACGGTCAATCTATCCACACGGAGGGAATCCCAAACAAAAACCTCATCCCATAAAAACTACTGGCGATAAGCGGATTTCGAAGAAATATAATATTAGTACGGTCGATCCACGCACAATAAAAATGCCAGAAGGCGACAGATCAAACAAGGAATTATATGACGAGATACTGAAAAACAGAAACGAAATTAAAAATTATATTGAAGCTAGTGAGACTCGACTCTTACTCAAAGTCCAAGAACTGAAAAATTCAGTATCGGAACTGGAAAAAGAGATCACAATTCTCAAAAGTGAAGTGGAAAATCTAAAAAGAGAGCAAAAGAAAAAAAATATAGTAATCTTTGGACTGAACAAAAAAAGAGAAGATGTTACTCCAAGGAATATTTGTACGGCATTAAACGGACTACTTGACGTGGAGCTAGAAGAAAACGATTTCAGTGATTGCTACCCACTGGGAAGATTTGAAAATTGTCCCATAAAAGTAGAATTTCAATCAAATCTCACGAAGAAGCAAATCCCTCAAAATTTCAAAAAATTTAAGGGTAAAAACATCG
The DNA here is from genome assembly GCA_018342105.1 of Gonioctena quinquepunctata. Taxonomy (NCBI): domain Eukaryota; kingdom Metazoa; phylum Arthropoda; class Insecta; order Coleoptera; family Chrysomelidae; genus Gonioctena; species Gonioctena quinquepunctata. The sequence continues at coordinate 117,530 of JAFIRS010003411.1, forward strand.
CAATTGCTCATGACCTCACGTACACACAGATAAGCGAACATAAACTTCTTAGGAGACATCTATATCTTGCCAAACAGGAAAACTATCAGGATTGTTACATAGCAGGTAACAAACTGTTTGTGAACGGAAAAGCTTACGAAGCAGATGATCTGGCGAACTTTCCACTGGACAAACCCTTAGAAAAGCCTACTAGCGCCCCTGCTACTCCAACAACATCTATAATAAAAAAGCCGTCCACTGCATTAGGAAGGCCGTTGGAAAAACCTCTAAGTACCCCAAAATCTTCGGATAATAAAATGCCAGTACCAAAACGAAAGGAAATGAACAAACCAAGAACACGTTCTATCAAATAAGTCGAGAACATTTTTTTCTTTTTATCTTTTATAATACATAATATATTCTACGTCGTATACAACTATAACTGAAGAACAAAAGTTGTAGACTTGTGCTTGGTGTATTCAAATTTGCCACTATACCTAAAATACTTTCAAAATGGATCAGTATATCCGTGATTTCGACGCCGAAACAATAGTAACATTCAATCTTCAAGATTACTCAGAGTGCAAAAATATTTTGGATGTCAACAAAGATTCGAATAATTTTAAAATCATACATAATAATATTCGTAGCCTCAATAAAAATATTGATGAACTAAAATTTTTTCTCAGCAATCTAAATTCTGATATTGATTGTATCGCCTTAACTGAAACTTGGTCATTACATAATCCAGAACTTTATTCTATTCCAGGCTACGATATACTATATAACGGGGGGAAACTTAACCAAAATGATGGTGTGTTGATATATATACACTCAAAACACGAATATACCTATAAAATAGTGGAAATAAGTTATATTAAAAGTATAGAGTTGAGAGTCAAATTGGGTTATAATGATATATCCATAGCGGCAATATATAGACCTCCTTCCACAGATCCATACGAATTCATAAGACATTTACATAGTTACCTCGAATCGAGTCATTCTCATACAGCAGCACATTCTGTTCTTCTAGGAGACATTAACATAGATATATTGAAAAAAGAAGATATCTGCAATGAATATCTAAATGCACTTGGTGAATTTGGGTATTCATCAGCAATTAACAACCCAACCCGAGTTCAAGGAGAAAGCGAATCGTGTATCTTCATTAAAGTAATACCTGATGTACTAGACAAAATAATACCACTCATCATACATACAAATATAACTGACCACTATACGACTGCCCTTCAAATCATCAGAGTTCACAATTACAAAACAATCTAAATGATCAATACCAAATGAATTTCAAAAAACTCAAAATTGATGACAAATTTGACGATTTCAGAACTACCATTCCGATTCCGAACTGTACATTTATGAATATTCTACGAATCATAGAAAATGTTTGTTCAAATAAGTTACAAAAAATACCAAGATCATGGTTAACAAATGGTTTAGTAAAACAAATAGACATGAAAAACAAACTCTTCAAACGAGTACGAACGGATCCCACTAATCTAGAGCTAAAAATGAACTCAGAACATTTCAAAATAAACTCACAAACTTAACAAGAAAAACAAAATATGAATACTATCAAAAACAAATCAATTCAAACTCTTCAGATAACACCCAGCTATGGAAAATAATTCAAGAAATAACCAATACAAATATAAGTGAAAAAGCAATCACAGCTATAAAAAATGAAGCAGGGGTTACTCTTGAAACAAAACTAGAAATAGCAAATGAATTTAATTCAATATATTCTAATATAGGAAAGAAAATGGCTGAAAAAATACGGAAAAATCCCAATTACGCACAAAAGAGAAATATAGTCTCAAATTCATTCGTCCTCTTACCAACTGATACAAGTGAAATAAAATAAGTGATTACAAACCTAAAATCGATAAAGGCCACAGGTATTGATGGTATTAATGCTGACATATTAAAATCAATCTCCCAACATATTGAGGATCCATTAGCATATTTGTTTAATTTGTGTATGGAGAAAGGTTGTTGGCCAACAGCATTCAAAAAATCGATTGTTACTCCTTTGTTCAAAAAGGGGAATGCCGATATTGTGACAAACTACCGCCCCATATCACTGATAACACACCTAACCAAAATTTTCGAGAAAATAATCAAAAAAAGACTAACTTCATATATTTCAAAATACAATTTAATATCTGATCATCAGTTTGGATTTAGAGAAAATGTATCTACACAAGATGCAATATTAGCTTTAACATCAGAAATATCATCAGCCCTCAATGAAAACAAGCCGAGTCTCTGCGTTTTCATAGACCTATCGAAAGCGTTTGATACCGTCGACCACAAATTGTTTCTACAAACAATGGAAGATAATGGCATAAGGGGTACTCCCTTGAATCTATTCAGGAGTTACCTCACGAACAGAGTCCAAACTGTGAGAATAGATGAAATCATAGCAGTGAGAAGTATATTGATACAGGGATACCTCAAGGTACGGTTCTTGGACCAACTTTAATCAATCTGTACATAAAGGAAGTATTCTCACTAGAAAGTAAAGGAAAATTTTAGGTTTTGCAGTCGACACTACAATATTCTATAAGGCAAATAATTGGCAAGAATTAAAATATACCGTAGAATCAGACTTTGACACAATAAAAAACTGGCTTGAATATAAACTATTAACAATAAATTTGGAGAAAACCCAGTACATGCCATTCAGTTGCAAAAGCACAAACAAACCACCCTTTTCACATATAGACCTAGGCAATCAACACTCGATTCTTCCTGAAAAAAAAGTGAAGTATTTAGGGGTAATTATTGATTCACATCTCAAATGGAATGAACACATAAACTTCATTTGCAAAAAGTTGCGAAGTATTCTTTATAAATTCAAAACCTTAAGAAATATTCTACACCCACCATCTGAAAATCCTTTACCCGCACTTGGAAAGTCACCTCCGATATGGGATCATGTTGGGAAGGGGCTTTTCGAACACACCTTCGTCCTCTTGTAGTACTACAAAACAAGTTTCTAAAATTGATACATTCAAAAATTCACGCTTTCCAACAGACAACTTATTTTGCAGAAGCCGGTGTTTTGATTATTCATCAACTCTTTTATTTCAATATCATTTTAACGTACCACAAGGAGAAAAGTTATCGCTTACCGCCACACAATTATAACACCCGAAAAAAAGATCATCATGTCATTCCATTAACACAAAAATCACTCTTACAGCATACCTATACCTATCTAGCCCCAAAATTATTTAACACTCTTCCGAATACAATAAAAAACATAGACATATTTCACCACTTCAAAAGGCAATTGAGACAATTTAAATGTAGGCAGCCAAGACAAACGATTTACAATTTTGTTGACAAAAAAAATATTTTAAATTAAGTTTCTATCAATGTAAGCAATATGTGAAAGAAAAAAAATTGTTATAACTTTTATCATATAACCTTATAGCATATATAAATTGTCCATTTTATTTTATTTTTTCAATAAAACTTCTAACATAACTTTATCTTTGTGTCATTCAAAGAGCATACAAACAATATTAAATCATTGATATGCATCAACCCTTACAATAATTATGGTTACACATAGATGGGGGTGTGCGAATGTGATTGTAAAAATTTGTCTTTACATTTAGATAAGTCTGATATTCAATGGATTTTTTCACATTTCCGTAATTGTTAGTCAGTAGGTTCATTATTTATAAATTTGATCGTATTGTATTTCATTGTATTGTATTTCTCGAAACAAGTGTGAACAACACTTATCGAGTACTCATTTATTCACCTTTATCTGTTATTACATAGTTTTGTATCCCTTTCCTAAGTGAATAAATAAAAATACTTTTTTATGCGAAACAAGTGCATCAGCACCTATCGCTCTCTAAACTTCATGCATTCACTTCATTCGTTATTTCCTATCAGTGTAAACTATATTTTTTATCCTGAATAAAGTTATTCTTATTCTTATTCTCATTCTCATTCTCATTCTCATTCTCATTCTCATTCTCATTCTCATTCTCATTCTCATTCTCATTCTTTCTCATTCTTTCTCATTCATTCTATTCTTCTCATTCTCATTCTATTTCATTCTCATTCTCATTTCATTCTCATTCCATTTTCATTCTCTATTCTCATTCTCATTCCATTCTCATTCTCATTCTTCATTTCTCATTCTTATTCTCTTCCATTCTCATTCTATTCTCATTTCTCATTCTCATTCTCATTCTCATTCTTCTCTTCTCATTCTCTTCATTCTCATTCCTTTTTCTCTATTTCTCATTCTTCATTCTTCATTCTCTATTCTCATTCTCATTCTCATTCTCATTCTATTCTATTCTTTCATTCTCATTCTTATTCTATTTCATTCTCATTCTTATTCTCATTCTCTTCTCTTCTCATTCTCATTCTATTTCTCATTTCTCATTCTATTCTCATTCTCATTTCTATTCTTCATTCTCATTCTTCATTTCTATTCTCATTCTTCTATTCTCATTCTCATTTCTCATTCTTCTCATTCTTCATTCTCATTCTTCATTTCTTATTTCTCCTTTATTCTCTATTCTCATTCTCATTCTCATTCTCATTCTTCTATTCTCATTCTCATTTCATTCTCATTCTCATTCTCATTCTATTTCTATTCTCATTCTCATTCTCATTCTCTTCATTCTCATTCTTCATTCTCATTCTCATTCTCATTCCTTCATTCTCATTCTCATTCTCATTCTTTATTCTTCATTTCTATTCTCATTTCTATTCTATTTCCATTCCTCATTCTCATTCTATTCTCTATTCTCATTCTCATTCTCATTCTCATTCTCATTCTCATTCTCATTCTCATTCTCATTATTCTATTCTCATTCTCATTTCTCATTCTATTCTCATTTCTATTCTATTTCATTCTCATTCTCTTCTCATTCTTTTCTCTTCTATTCTCCATTCTCATTCTCTTCTCATTCTCATTCTCATTCTTCATTCTCTATTCTCATTTCTCATTTCTATTTCTTTCTCATTCTCATTCTCTTCTCATTCTCATTCTCATTCTCATTCTATTTCTTTATCTCTTCATTCTCTATTCTCATTCTCATTCTCATTCTCATTCTCATTCTCATTCTCATTCTCATTCTCATTCTCATTCTCATTTCTTATTCTATTCTCATTCCTTATTCATTCCATTCCATTCCTATTCCCATTCCATTCCCATTCCTATTCATTCCATTTCCATTCCCATTCTTCCCATTCCATTCCTATTCCATTCCATTCTCATTCCATTCCATTCCATTCCATTCCATTCCATTCTCATTCCATTCCATTCTCATTCTCATTCTCATTCTCTTCTCATTCTATTCCATTCTCATTCCTCATTCTCATTCTCATTCTCATTCTCATTCTCATTCTCATTCTCATTCTCATTCTCATTCTCATTCTCATTCTCATTCTCATTCTCATTCTCATTCTTATTCTCATTCTCATTCTCATTCTCATTCTCATTCTTTTTCTCATTCTTATTCTCATTCTCATTCTATTCTCATTCTCATTCTATTCTTATTCTTATTCTTATTCCTATTCTCATTCTCATTCTTATTCTTATACACAAACACACGTGACGTAATATACCGTGTGTGTGTGTGTGTAAGAGAGAGAGAAAGAGAGTTACCTTGTTTTTCATTTCAAACATGGCTTTTTCCAACTTTTTTTTCTCTCAATTATTTTCAACCTTTTTCTCCAACCATTTTTTTTCTCGAATACTTCTTTCTTTTCTAAACTTTTTTTCTAAACTTTTTTCTTCTCAACTTTTTTTTTCTCATTTTTATTTCATTTTGTTCAATTGGAAACTGAACCCTACCTGAAAGATGGAGAGGAGAGATGAGATGGACAGAAACTCTGAAATACACACATATATTTTTTTATATGTTCTGGTTCCCACGAAAAGGGATATCCTGTAATGTTCAGAGAAACATCGTGGGAACCAAGGGAAGGAAGGTAGGAGTGGGTGTTCTTCTTAAATTTCTGAGGTTGTATGCCTCGGGGAACACCTCCCTAGGCAATGAGTTCCAAAGCCTCGCAGTTCGTTGGATGAATGAGTCTTTGGAAAGTGATGTACTGCAGGTCTACAAAGTGACCACGAAGGGGTGTGAAGACTGAACTTGACGGGTTAATCTCGAAGAGACTGCCAAAGGAGGAACGATTGTTGATATTTCAGAAGAGCATCGCCCATGAAAATATCTATAAAATAGAGACAAATCGCCAACTTTTCTACGGTGTTCCAGACAAGTGAGCGAGTTTGTAAGCGAGGCATCACCGACGAGACGAATTGCCCTTTTTTGGACAGAATCCAATAGCTTCAGGATATGTTTAGGTGCCGCACTCCAAATATGGGAACAGTATTCCAGGACAGGTCGGATCTGTGCCTTATAGATCATAAGCAGCTGACTGGAGGTGAAATAGCTCTTGGCACGAAACAAAAAACCAAGTTTTTGGGATGCACTTTTGGCAATGGACCTCACGTGATTTTCCCAGGAAAGGTTATTGCTGATAGTAATACCAAGCATCGATATGGATGACTTCAGTGGTATGGTTACTCCTGACAAAGTTATGTTAGGCACAGTGAGATCGGCTTTTCTAGAGAAAAGACATGCTTGTGTTTTGTTTGCATTGAATTCTACCAAGTTATTGGATCCCCATTCGAGAATTGTTGCTAAGTCCATATTTATATTGTTAACATTTCTTCCTCGTTCATTTCTGGTTTCACGGGCTGATATAGGGGCCCTGGAAGAGAAAGCGGTATGGAGGGTACTATCATCGGCAAAGCTGTGTACGGGACATGAAGTTGCTTTCAACACGTCGTTGATGTGAAGTAAAATAGTGTTGGTGCTAGAATGGATCCTTGCGGAACACCAGCATTTATGAGTAGAGTGTCAGATGAAACTCCATCGACCACTACATGGAGAGACCTGTTTGAAAGAAAACTAGCAAGCAGAGAACACAGCTGAGGGGGCAAGCCATAAGATGGAAGCTTGGCGAGGAGTCCCTGGTGCCAAACTCGATCGAACGCCTTGGAGATATCTAATGCCACAGCTAAAGTTTCTCCATACTTTTCAATAGATAGCTGCCATATATGTGAGACGTATGCGAGCAGGTCACCAGTTGATCTCTGATGGCGGAAGCCATATTGCCTATCATTGATAATTCCTGAGTCTTCCAGATATTTCATGAGCTCGATGTTGATGGCTTTTTCCATGACCTTTGAAATAATAGATAGCAGTGATATAATTATTTCCTATAAAAACAATTCCAAAATAAACTTAATCCGGTAAGATATATGTACATAGCCATTCGTGAAGATATTGGGTATTCTCATTCTCATTCCTGGGAACACATGAACTTCCCGCTGTTGTGGTAGGGGTAGTGGACCATGGTGGGCTCGAATTTATCTGTCGATCATTCACTCGAATCGTAATGTACTAAGTCGTAGATTTCAACTTGGTATGACAGTAATATTTCTTTGAGAAAATCGTATTTTTGGTTTTTTCTCACATAAATCCGATCAGCCTGGTAGAATATGTGTCTCAGTAGGATGTCGTCCATTACTTCGTATGCTATGTAGCCGGTGTCGTATGGAATACCATGCACCGATTTTTTGAATATCGTACAGTGCTACGGTCTTGGGCATCCAGAGAGAGAATTTGAGCCAGGCAGCGTTATGTACATTAAAGTCTCCCATGATTATGGTTTCAGCTGTTGGATGGTTCTCCTGAATGTAGTCCAATTTGAGTGATAAAAAATCAAAGAGGTCGTTATATGAAGGTTTATAAGGTGATAGGTAAAGGCAGCAGAGGAACTTAGTCAGTTTGGTATCAGATAGCTTGAACCACATCACATCAAAGTCTTTCGGTTCCAAACTCTCTTCACGCTGGCATGAAAGGTTAGCCTTAGCGTGAAGGCAGACTCCACCTTTGAACCTGAATCGAGAATGGAGTTCGTAACCAGGACAAAGCATATGGACCTTGTTGGTGGACGAGTTTACTTGTGTTTCTGTTAGAGCCAGAATATCCGGTTTTTTCGTCTGTAGGTGATGGTGGACGTCATTGATGTTCTTGTTGAGTCCGCGGATGTTGCAAAAATTTATCTTTAATGTTGAGTCCCCTCGAGTACCTGTCGCCCGGAAATCCGAATGGAGAGGTATTTTGCTTCCGGAGTGTTTTACTCTAGGAGACTTCATCATTATTACTATTAGGATGCACCTGAAAATGAAGGAGGAATTGGGGAAAAGGAAAGAGGGAGACCGGAAAGTATCGACCGAACACTGAAACATGGAATGATCCATTTCACAGCACACAAAGTCAATATGGTGGTATTTCACCGGGCGATGAGACCATCTTCCACCTACGGTTATCCTTTTAGTCGCCTCTTACGACAGGCAGGATTTACCATGGGGCTATTCTAAAGCCGACCCCATACAGCATATAGTGATTATTGGCGAAATTCAAGGGTAGACGTTCGTTGGGCCAATATTCGTGTTCAAAGACAAACGGATATTCTGAATGTTGACATGTTGGAGGGTGGTAGGATCGACCGGAACGTTATCTCGTACATTAGTTTGGAAACACACGATGAAGGAGCGTGGTCTCTCACCACTGGTACTCGTCTTAACGTATTTCACGTTGAGCATCCTGAGTAATCGAAGGCAATTCGTTCAATTCCCATTTTTGGAACGGTATCAATTTAAGTCTGTATGGACATCAAATTCCCATTCATTTCCGCATTGGGGGAAATGTGTTTGACTCTCAATTCGCTGCTATCAATAACAATTCGAGCCTCAGTCGTTCCCACTGCATTATTACCTGCCTCACGTATAATGACGCATTCATCATCATTTCGGGCTGAGCAATCGTAGAGTTTGTCGTCCGCACGTAATCATCAGAGAATCGTTGAAAACATTGAGAATATATCTGAGTGGTACGAGAGGACTGAAAGAATTATCACCGGCATCCAAAAAAGCCAAATCGGGATAACTCCAGCCGAAAATGGCCAAATGCTGAGAATCCTCAGGTTCGTAACATATTAGGGCTCGAACGGCGCTCACAAATCCCGGATCTCGAAGCGATTCAATTCCTCGGGCGCTTCCCGCTATAAGTGCAAGAATCAAAGAGAAAACTCCTACATTGGGGACCAATGTTACAACACCTGCCCCATTTTTTAATTCAAGTCCACCTTTAATCAGTAGCAGATATGAACTCATGCAAAAAACGAGTCCATCTGATTGATGCAAAATTCCGCGATATCGTTGCAATTGAATGCTTTCACGAACGGAGTATAAGTTCTGTATTCGGCTTCACGAATGGACTCGTGCAATTTGGAAGACCGATATAAATCGTAAATGGGCGCTGAGAGGAAAACATGATCATTGCCTCTTCTTCTTTTGAAGCTCATGCTGACGAATCAATTTCAAACCGATAGAACGGAGAAAGGATTCACTCACAAGGGTGAGCTGCTGCTGCTGCACCACCCGCTCATCTGAAGGTTTCTGCAATACTTACGCCGTGACGTCACTCTTACCCCTTTTTATTACCGCCGCCGCCGCTGTCTATAACTAATCCCATTTGTTTCTCGCGACTCTGAGTTCCAATGCCAAAGTACTTTTTTTCACTTGAAAATACACAGGCCTACCGTCTTGATCGAGCGCCAACACCGTAATGTTGTGGATTTCACGTTGCGGTATGACAGGTAGATAGAGTGGATTCGAACGTTTTTCGTCTATCGCATAACCGGGATTGGAAGCCATGGGAAGTTCATAGATCGTGTGCGCAGGCGTGTCACGTTCGAAGGCTCCCGAAGTAATACTGCACTCGCAACGTAATGTCGACACCTTTATAATGTTTACAGGTAGATCGAAAAAATGCATTTCGTTCGGTTGAAGCACCCTCGGAGAGAATACCAATCTAACGCCTATGCTATCCGTCTCCATGGATTAAATGGCAAAGTGAAAGTCGGCGGCTTCGCGGTCCTCCACAGGTAATGCCATCTCTTTCTGTATGAACCCCTCAATATCGTCGAACTCGTACGGTATTCCGCAGGTGAACAAGAAAATCTCGGGAGCGATGGAAGATGAAGCGAAAGGGTACATCATGACAGATTTCATCAGACTCTGTTCTAAATTATACACATATGGAGTTCATGGCAAAAAATGCGTTAAAAATCCAAAGGAATCCAATATAATGTTGTGAAAAATAAAATCTCCTTTGAAGACTATGTCGATTGTTTGAGGGAACAGAAGGAAAAATCGGCTAATCAACGATAAATCCATAATTTTTGTAGTCCATTCGACGATAAGCGCACACTCATCCCCGGATCGGACGATACAATCTCCTGGGGACATTAAAGCATCATGAATGAATAGCCAATCCCCATTCAATAAACAACTTGTATTCAACAATATATTTTTTTCCCCCAAATTTCCATTTATTGTGCCAGCGTGATAACCGAAAAATGAATGCTTTTTTTCTCTCTCACATAACCATTGTATATATATAATATATATATATATATATATATATATATATATATATATATATATATATTATATATATATATATATATATATATTATATATATATATATATATATTATAAATATTTTATTTGAACAAGATGTTCTTCGTTTTTTTTCAGTCAAGCTTTCGATAATGTTTATTATCTTTATCAGACTTCTCTACAATATGAGTGATTAATAACAGAATAATATTATTAACAACTATACTTACTAACATGATTTTATATTTGATTCAACCTACATGTTATTTGATGAGAAGTTCTATAAACAAATTTTTGGTACTCCTATGGGTTCTAGTATTTCACCAATTTTATCCAGTTTTGTACTAGATGATCTTCTTGATGACTGTTTGAAAAGAATAAACTTCGAGATCCCCTTTATAAAAAGGTATGTTGATGATCTCATACTTTCTGTTCCTCAACATAAAATTGAAGAGATTCTCAATATTTTTAATTCATATGATGATAACATTCAATTCACAGTAGAAAAAGAAAACAATAACTCAGTTCCATTCCTTGACATGAAACTAATTAGAACAGAAGATAACAAATTGATCACAAGGTGGTATAGAAAACCCATCAATAGTAATAGACTAATAAATTACCATTCATATCACCCAAACAATATTAAAATTAATGTTATCACTAATATGAAAACAAGAGTAGAGAAATTAACCGATCCCTCTTTGAGAATAGAGTGTTTGAATGAACTAAAAATCATACTTCTCGAAAATTCATACCCAAATTCTTTAGTTAATAAAATTATTTTTAGTACTTCTTCAATCTCTAAATTGAAAACACCAGTTCCAAAAATTTACCTCATATTCAAAATCTGACTCCAAAATTAATTAAAGTCCTCAATAACAATGATATAAAAATAGCAAAAACTAATATAAAAACAATTCCTAATCTCCATACTAATTGAAAACACCAGTTCCAAAGGAATTCCAATCAAATATTATTTATAAGATACCATGCATTGATTGTCATAAAGTTTACATTGGTCAAACAAAACAATTATTAAAAGATAGAATCACAGGCCACAAAAGTGATTGTAGAAGGTTTAAAAGATCTTGTGCACTATCCAGTCATTCTATTGACGAAGATCATCGTATCGATTATAATAATTCGGAAATTTTAGATTTTGAAAGTATCTTATCTAAAAGACTTTTTTAAGAAATGGTTCATATTAACAAAAATAAAGACAATATCATTAATAAACGAACAGATATTGATGATCTGAGCTCTATTTATACTTATATTTTTCACAAACAAAATGAACTGAATTCAAATAATAATCTTCTTTAATATTTTTTTTTCCATCTGTATATATATTTTGACAATTTGTAAAAAGTCAATTGAACCTGTCTAAAAATTCTTCTTCATGAAAGAAACTTCTAATGTCACTCTTTACGACTAATTTTTAATATTTTCATGTTAGTAAGTATAGTTGTTAATAATATTATTCTGTTATTAATCACTCATATTGTAGAGAAGTCTTGATAAAGATAATAAACATTATCGAAAGCTTGACTGAAAAAACGAAGAACATTCATTGAATCGAACATACCTGACTGCTTCCCAAATAAAATTCATTTCCCTTGATATTTCACAGTCAATAAATATTCATACCTATATATATATATATATATATATATATATATATATATATATATATATATATATATATATATATATATATATATATATATATATATATATATATATATATATATATATATATATATATATATATATATATATATATATATATATATATATATATATATATATATATATATATATATAGATATATATATATCGAATATATTATCATTATATCTATACAGAAATATAAATATATAATCTATTGTCATCCTCAAAAAATAATTATCAATAAAATGAGTGCAAATCGACTCATCGATTTTCATTTAATACTCAGAAAATCTTCGAATGAAATGATGGCAGCTCTGTGTCATCACTTCATTCGATGTTTTACTGAATTGGAGAGAGACCAGTCCAGACAAGTTCAGACTTGTCTAGACTTGTCTGAACAAGTAAAAAGAAACCGATGGCGTTATCCAGTCTCAAACAAAATTCAGATGTGACCTCACTTTGGGAAAAACGTAACCTTTTTAAAAACCGATGACGTCATTCAGTCTCACTCTGGAACATCAGCGTTCTCTCTGTGTGTGTATGACATAACCTCACTTTTAGAGAAAACAACCCCAAAATGTGAATGAGGTGGGGATTCTAACCTTACTTCTTCAAACATAACCTCACTTTTGAAGGAAACATAACCTAAAACTTTGAATGAGGTGGGGATTCTAACCTTGGATTTTCAAACATAACCTAACTTCTGGAGAAAATATAACATCAAAATTCGAATAAGGTGGCAAAATTCTAACTTCACGTTTTTTTCGAACATAAACTCAAGTTAATTTTCACATAATATTTATTCAAACATATCTCTAAGATACAAAAACTTTCAAATAGTATTGAATTGGGGTTCTGCAAACAGCACAATTGTCCACTTTCATCGAGCATTCCGCACAGCAGGCCAAGTGTTTGCACGGCTTGAGAACCAAGTTCATGTCCTTTTCCAAACATACTTTGCACGACATTGGCGATGACGATGATGATGGTAATTTCTTTTCTTGAATGCTGCTGCTGTTGGTAGGTCTGTTCGTTGTTGTTGTTTCTCTGGGAAAAATTGAGTTACCAAGCCGAAACCGTCTCCGCCTGTCGATGGCATTTTCTTCAAAGAAAAGTGTAGATGACATGTAGATGTTGGTGTCACTATGTAACTCAGTCTCTGAGTGAAAGACTGCCTTTGAGCCACCTACGCCATATCAGAGTGGCGGTGTCTTCTTCTGTGAAAAACTCACAATGTGGACTCCAACTGAAGTGATCAAGTTGAGCATCATCTTCCAACTGCAATCCGAATCCTTCAACTCGACATTTCGGACACACAACAATGTCTTCTGGGTATAAATGAACCCAGCTCTGGCCAATCTTCCGTTGAGTTACGGGTGTGCCAATTTTGAAATGCCGCTCATCTGTCTTCATACACATCTATGTCGAACAAGAGTTGAACTTCGAATGAAGGAGCAGCTCTACTCAAACACACATTTGTCATACTGTTGACAGCTGACGTGTAACGTCACAGTCTGTGACATGTAACGGTTTGTGTCAGTGCTGCCATCTTGGGTGACGTTTGAAAGTTCTGACACCTTTGACAGTTTTTTAAAATTTCATGTGACAGTGCTGCCATCTACGAAAATGTGACAGACCAAGCCGTGACGTCAGCCTCAGCCATGTTGTATGAGGTGTGTGACGTCATGGCCCCTTGGTTATTGAATGAAAAACAACTGTCACATTAATGATTTTTTCAAATTTTTTTTTTCAACTTTATTGAATTTTTGATATTTATTTCAATGGGAACTCAACCCCACCTGGAAGAGAGAGGGGAAAAGTAGAAAAAAAGTAGATACACTGGATTATACATACATTTATTCAAGACCCAAATCATTCACAACTTTGATTCTATAATAGAAAAGGTATTCTTCTAATGCATTAGCCATCATACTGTCGGGTGAAAGTTCACATAGTTTTTGGAAAAGTTCCAATTTCCCGAAATATTTTTGCGTCTGATTGGAAAAAAATGTATTTATACACCCTTAATTATATTAAGATAATTAGCACAAAAATTTATATTCTCCAACATGGCCACTCTATCGGACACCAAGCTTTAGTGGACTCGTACCAGCTGTTCAGCTCCGTTCTGATTGAGAATGAAGTTCACTCCGTGTTTTTCCACTTGAACCCATTTGCAATATTTCCAAACTGATTGCATAACTTTGAAATAGTCTCCACAAAAGTATTCCACATCATCGTTTTGATCGGGGGGATATCGGGAAAGAGGTCTCCAAGAGAAGTCATCCAAAAGGTTGCCAATTGTTCGGTGAACAGGGTCCATTTGTAGGTGCTGACCGATATTCTCGTGGACTGATACAACGGACTTAGAATAATGGCAGCGCCAAAAGTTCTGGCAGGTGACAATCTGATTCTCAGCACACATAGACAGTTATGGGAAAGGAGGTTTCCGATAGGTAGTGGACGTCCAATTTTGATGTCATATCGTAACTCTCCAACATGTCATCGAGGTGCTGATTATAATTTTTAGGTGATAGCGGTGAAATGGGGCTGGCGTACGTTATGGTTGACATATTGCTCGAACAATAACCGCTGTCTTGACTCATAGTGATGACGATGACGACTGCTGACTGACGTTTCCTTAATTACTATTCGTAAAAGGCCCCCTTGATGAACGTACCGTATATATTTCCAAACATATATGTATTTGGGTAACATATATGAACACGAACGATTTTGAATAATTCCGTCGTCCAATTGGGCGTTCAACCTTATTGAAAAATGTTTTGCCTTGGAAATGCAAACACTGTCTCCCACTTTGAATTTTCGCGAATTAACACATTCTCCTCGACGATTCGCTCAATGAATTCGACGTGGAATAAGCCTTTCGTTTTGTTTGTTCACCTCATTCGGTTGAAATTTGATTGTTGTATGTTCGGTGTCATTGTAGTTTCTCGTGATTTTCGGCAGTATGTCTATCCATTTGTATGAATTGTTACAAAAGTATTTATACAATTGGTAATTCGACGTTCTGATTACGCGCTCAGCTATGGCGGCTATCATCACCATGAACGTATTATAGTGATTGATTTGGCGTTCTTTCAATGAACTTTGAAATTTGGCATTGAGAAATGTCGAACCTTGATCGGTTTGCAGATTTTCCAGACACCGTTCCGTATGATCCAATATATCATTGGAAGTGTTGGTTATTTTCCCAAAAATTTGGAAAAACAGTCGATGACGTCCATAATTTTAAAATCCTCATTATCTGAGGAAAACATTCTCATTTTGGCCAAATCCATTTGCCATAGATCGTCCAAGCCATTAATTACCGTAGGTCGTCGAAGATGATTTTTTCAAGCCGGTTTATGGAATCCTGCATCGACTTGAGCTTTCGACATCATCAACGAGAATGTTCGATATCGTACGAATACATTGTATTTTATTTTTTATTTCAAACAGGTGCATGGACAGTTCCGTCATTCTATCCTCCAAAAGATGCATCTGATCCGAATCGAGTTGATGTTGTTTTTGCATTGCACTCAGATCGGTAGCCATTTGCCTAATGGCGTCCGATGTTGCCGTGTTTTGTACAGATACGCCGTGTCTTGTATAGAATACCGTTGAGTTTTTCGAATTTTGAAATTCGACCGAGAGTGATGGGAAATTCCAACCCCTCCAGATTCAGTACGGTCGACCAATGAGGTTATTTTGATGTACGCTGTGCATCTCTTCCTCCAAGATACAAGGCGGAAACCACTGCCCATCCAAAACAATTGTCATCGTCGGTATGACGCACGTTGATACAAGCATGTTTCTAAGCTATGGCTTGTGGAAGTTCGATGAAAGATGAACTTCCTTCGACCAAACCTGATTGATTCATATTCACTTCCAAATTTATGATTTTTCGTAATACCCACCCGCTTTCTTTCCCGCAAAATTTCTCCAATTTATTGCCCAGTTTATCTACAACAAATTCTTCGAACCACCCCTGTTTATCTGTTTTCCTATCAATCACTTGGTTTTTAGTATTAACATATTTCAATTCAAGTTTCTCTCCGTGCAAGCCCATTTCGACGAATTTCCCCGCAAAAACAAGTATTCACCTTCTCATGGGTTTTTTTTGAAAAATCCAATGGTATCTTCAAGTGTGAAATTTATGATTACCCCTGTACGAACTCGTTCCCGGAAAGTCGATTTCAAATCTTCCCAAATGACTCTAGCAGTCAACCCCTGACCCCCCCTCCTGGTTTTTTAATGAAATCACGGCAAGTTTTCAAATGTTTCCAATTCTCCCAATATCCCAATGGAACTGTTGGCAGAAATTTTGATGCCCTTTGTACAAAGTCTAATGCTATATTTATAATGTTTTAGGCAAGTTTCGCGTTCCATTGGGCTAGATTTTTGTTCGAGAAGTTTTTGAACCTCCCTGTATTCAACAATTATTTCATCGCTGATGGTTATTTAAAAAACGAGAAAAATTAATGATTTTTCATAAACAAAATACAGATATATTTCTCTTTATCTCTCTCTGTCTCTCTCTCTCTCTCTCTCACCTTGATTTGATGAAATCGAATATAGCCGTCCCAGTTGTCGTCAGCGTCGTGGTGGTGGATGGTCTGAGTTTTTGTTGATGATGGAGGGATGGATATAGTTGTGGATGAATTCAAAGGTAGGTGCTTTCGTCGTGGATGATGATTATTGAATAGTCTCGAGGTTTGAACTTGTCGATTTTCGGTTGTAACACCTCGAAAACCCTTCTAGGTAGGGAGACTGATTTGGTTCCCAAATTGGCTACTATGGTGTCCCCGTACTCCGTTTCAACCACTCTCAATTTATCGATTAGCATTGACTTGTTTAGCGGCAATGTTGATAGAGCCACGGTTTCCCTGTAGCTACTGCTCGCAACAGCGTTTATTTCTGCAAGATTCATCTATGATATATAAACAATCCTTCAAACTTTTTGAAGGAAAAAAGCTGTTTTTGAAGGAAGAAAACGTGAGGAAATATCACCCATTCGCAAAAAGTTTGAAAAAATCCCCCATAAACAAATAGAAAAAAATGAAGTCCACACCCTCGATATATCAGAAAATGTTTGAAACAAAAAAAAACCCAAAGAGTTGTTTTGGCATACAAGAGAAAATTTTCAAAATTCAATTTTTGAAAAAAAAAAGTTAAACAATAAAATAAACTTAAATTTCCTAGATATTTGGTTTGAAAATACACACACAAACACACAAACTCAGAGAGCGAGAAAGCATTGGACAGAACGATGTTTACAGTTCAGAGGACAGCTGAAAAATGAACCTGACGGTGGAGATCAGTCACGTACACCAATTCTCTACTGCGCACTTAAAAAACTGTTGACTCGACAAAATTCTCAGAACTTGCATAATATGATGCAATCATTTGACCTTTAACATACAAAACTATCCTACGGATTGAACGATTCAATTATCAGAATTTCGTCTTTATTATTCCTACATTGCTTGTTCACTGAGAATTCTCACAGATCGAGATGAACATCCTTATCAGATTTGCATCGACTTGTTGGTTGTATGTGCGTCATGACCGTTTCATCGGGGGATTTCTTGAATACTGGTAGCTCCTCCCACTTTCCAAAATAGCCGCCATTCACTTCCTCGATTGAACATTGGCTATTGGTTGACGGCCGACTAAGGCTATTGGAGGGCGGTTGACGAATGTGGCGAACGGACTGTGACCCCACCCACTTCCACTTCAGGATAGCTGCTCGGATATTGGATAGCGGTTGATGGCTATCACCACTGCCACGACCTACCACAGCCTTTTTCCTGCCCCCACCCCAACGCACTACCACCCCAACCCATACCTAAAAACATTTGTTTCGACCAA
This sequence comes from Gonioctena quinquepunctata, assembly GCA_018342105.1. Lineage (NCBI taxonomy): Eukaryota > Metazoa > Arthropoda > Insecta > Coleoptera > Chrysomelidae > Gonioctena > Gonioctena quinquepunctata. The sequence goes on from JAFIRS010003411.1 coordinate 135,604, forward strand.
TACACATAAACCCATATCGACCCCAATCCCCCCAAACATGGTTGCTCCCATTGCCCCAAAAGGGCAGACCACTGCCCCAGTTTTTCACTCCTCATACCCACCCACTCATAAAGCTACAACCGCCATTTTTCCTAAACCCCTCCTACAACGAACCGTCCATGACCACCACCATCATCCAACCTGTCGCCTTCGCCAAAAACCAACCTCCGGCGCATTCGCCATATATTATCAGCACGACCGCCATCATCCTCAGCAAAGCATTCACCAAAAACCCCCGCAATTGCCAAAACCCACTCCTAAGGGTAGCAAAATAGGGGTTGCGCTAGAACCGCTATAGCTATACTACTCAAACGGGACGAATAAAGGACGAAATATCAAATACCGCTCAGCGTGTGTTCCATTTTGGAATAAAATAACTTATTATTCGAGCTCTGAACACCATGAATATGATTTTCCAATAAACAGCCTATCATCCAGGGTAAGAAGGACCATAAATATGGGCGAAATGCAAATAATAGTGGACTGTATTTTCAAATTTTGATAGACGTCGATGACAAATCCGAAAAAAATAGTTAAAGACACCCACCTCGTTGGTCCCGGCGTTCCTTTCTTTCATTTTCCTTCTCTCTTTGGCTCCTTTCCTAGGAAATCACGAGACAACTGGGTTTTGGAGAATTACGGGCACTTTTTATCGTACGCACGTGACGATCTGACTTATGTCAACGCGAATCATGTCTCTCTGGTCGGACCTGCCATTGGTCCGCCAGAAAAAAATATAAAACCAGAAGACAATCGAAAATGGAACATACACTGAGCGATTAACAAAACGGGGACTGAGCAGACAGTATATTAATAATTCATGATATCTTGGGATTCGACTTTTCGACAATTTTTTTTCAGTACGTACCTCCATTCAGAATGTAACCCTAGCGTGAAATTCAACTCTCTTTTTATCGATTCTCTTCGTGAACTAACCTGTTTTATAATGAGGAAAGTTGTAACTGCAAAATTCAGAAATGAAAACTTTCTCATTGGCAGAAAATTAATTGATATTGACGTGTTTTGCTCTTTTTCCAATAAACAGTTCTATAAATCGAAATTATTCAAATATTTAAAAGGGTAGTTTCAACCCTTTGAGACTTGATTTGATATCTTTGGAATGTAACCCCCATGAAATGTTTAATTGCCCTATTGCCTATACTTTTGAGATATAACCTATTTCCTAATAGGAGTGGATTTTAGCGGCTGGGGTCAAATATTCAGGCAAAAAAAAAATTCAATTTCAAGCAAAAACATTGAAATGACGTCTCTTGATATTTCTTCATGGTCATCAGTTTCATAGATAAAAATTCATCAAACATTCAGAGGGTAGTTGAAAAAAACATTCCCAAGCAAAATGATTGATTTTCGTTTCATATATAAAAATTTATCAAATAGTCAGAAGGTATTTTCAACTTCTTAGGTTCCAAATATTGAGAAATCATTTCCTCTACATCATGAAATGAAACTAATGATCAAATTTCATATTCATAGCTTCTAGTTTTTGGCTCGGCGTAGATGAACTGCCCGTCCGTCGAGAGGGGGAGCTTT